>CAAKHF010021987.1:13207-26738 GCA_901007745.1 Hippocampus kuda
GCTGACTGTAATACCCTACCGCTAAAATAATCTTGTTGTTCCTTCCTATTAACATGGTCCTTGTTTAATATTTCCACTCCCATAAATCAAGTCTTCACATTTCATCGGCTTTTTCAACACATTCAACTGACTTCCAAGGGATAAGCGAACTCAAATGAAAATACTTGATCCACGTGGTGAATGAAGGATATTCTAAATTCGGCTACGAGTGAGCATTCAGTTGAAAGTGTTGAAGATCAAGCTATGGAATCATGGAGTTGTTTTACTCTTGTCCTATCTTTCCTTTGTATCCACAGGTCTTCCTATCCCCTTTTTCCTTCCCTCCACCTTGCCCCATGGCTCTTTTTCTCGCAAAGGGTTGCCCTCTCTCCCTCTCACAACATGGGCTCCTGCTCCTCCTCCTGCTCCTGCATTCTAATTAAAGTCCTGGGTTAATACTCCTCCTCTTACACTTCCTTTTTGCCTATTCCTTTTTAACTGTACATTTGCCATGCAAGTGCTCATGAATCAACCCCTGACCCTTTTTCCATATCCCCTAAATGGCAAGTGATGCTCTCCCATCATTGCATGCTTCTAAAATTCTGTTGATGAGATTTTTATTTACGTGTACACACACTGTTAAGTCGAACTGCCATTCAGTAAGTCAAAGCTTATACACTGAGCATACTTGAAACAGCACGCTCACTTCATATGATTAATGGAAGCATTCCGTGCCAAACTCAAGTGACTCCTCTCGGCGCAGTGCAATTTGAAAGACGTGGGCCGACCGTGTTTTCCGGATTAGAAATCGCACCAGCCATAAAATGCATACTAAAGAAGAAAAAAACATAAAGTCGCACTGGAATTTAAGTTGCATTTTTAGGGGAAATTTATTTGATAAAATCCAACACCAAGAACATACATGTTATCTTGAAAGGCAATTAAAAAAAAATGAACAACAGGCTGAATAAGTGTGCAATTTGCTAATGTTACATAACACATAAACAACAAACTGAGAACATGCCTGGTATGTTCACGGAATGTCCATAAAGGGAAGTATGGCTGAGCCGTATTCTAACTCATTAACTATGAAGTAACGCAGTACTGTAGTTAAGTCAGTAAATGTTTGTATGAAACTGACCTCTAGGCCAGAGATAGTCGTAAAACAATCAAATGAAAAGCAGAAAGTACAGCAGTACTCTTCCATTATGCAAACCTTGAAACAAGGACAGCCCTTGACCTTGGTGAGCAGGTGTTCAAAAAAGAGCACGTACAGTGGATATAAAAAGTCTACACTCCTTTGTTCAAATGCCAGGAATGTCAAATCGTTTTTGTATCCACATTGAACGAAGACAGTCCAATCTAAACACCCCAAAGAGACCAAACGTGCAATGTGAACTGATGTCTAATCCAATAAGGCGAATTCCAATTCTGGCACAAACAATTAACATGTAATGTTTGAATAGAAAAACATGATGTAATTTACTCAGGTAAATCTTATATTTGATGACCTCATACCATCTTTTATGTTGGGCTTTTTTGTATTGTGCAGTTGGAGCACTTACAATCAAACAAAGACCAAATAAGAGTACTGTATTTTCCTTTGCGATCTTGAAACATGCAGCATTGAGCAGATCATTCCCTCGAAAATACATAACTGGCATTTGCTCACCAAAGCACTGGCTTTGATCACCCATCCCTCATTCCCCAACTATCTCTGCCCTTTATTCACCAATTCTATTATTGCCTTAAAGGGGAAGTCAACTCAAAACATTTTTTTCAATAACATGTTCAATGTAGCCCCACTCATCTAAACACGGAATTCAGAATAATATTGCGTTGGTGAAACAATGAATGAACCAGCAAAATCCACCCATGTTTTTAATCCATGTCAAGGGGCAGCCATTTTGTCACTTGCTATCGACTGAAAATGACCTCACAGTCGCTCAGGACTCAGGTAACGGCCAATCATGTCATTTTTCAGTCAACAGCGAGTGGCAAAATGGCCGCCCCCTGAGATGGATAAAAATGGGAGGTTTTTGCTCATCAGTTCATATTCCACAAACGCAATATTAATCCGATGCCTGGTTTAAACTAGTGGGGGCGCATACAACATATTATTGTCAAGAAAATGTCCCCTTTAAAATACTGAGCAACACACGGAACTAATGTATTTCTTATGTTAATGAATAACAACTAGATTAATATAGCAGAATCTCAAATTTGCACAAAGGAGGACTAAACTCATTTGTTTAATACACTGTTGTTTGCAGGGAGAGAGGGGCAAGAAAGGCAACAGGGGGGCCAAAGGGGATAAGGGAGACCAAGGAGCACCTGGATTAGATGCCCCATGTCCGTTGGTATGTCAGTAATCTGTGTACATATAAGAGCCAAAAAGAAAAAATGGGGTCACTGCTGAAAAAAAAAATCTTCTTTTTGGCTCTGGTTCTCATCAACCTCAGGCCTCTTTTCTCTCCCCAGGTACAAGACTGATGGGAATAAATCATTGATATGAATATCATTTTATTTGGGGGGAGTTTAAACATCCCTTATTTGAATTTTACAACACGTGCAGTTGAAGACACGCAGTCTCAACACATATTAGGTCTTCAAATCCCATGCATGCACTGTGCCATATGCACAAACTGCATATGACTTCAATCCAAAACGAAACACGGTCAAATGTACCTTATGTGCTTAACATTTGGCCCATACACATCATTTCGAGTCAAGTTATTCTGTTCTCTTAAAGAAACATTTATTCGCAAGAATGCTGACGCTCTCATCTCAATGAATTCTGTTCCTGTCAGTCCAGTTTGCCCGCATGCTAAGGTAAACCTTCAAGTCGCTCAACGGACAGGTGGGAGAATCCTCGTGTCCCCAAACGGTGGAGGACAAACTTAAGCTCCAAAACTGGTTTTAAATGGATGATTTCACAAACAGGGTTTCCGAGGCTTTAAAGGAGAGAAGGGTGAACCGGGCTTGCCAGGCCTGGATGGGCTGGATGCCCCTTGTCCTGTGGTATGGTGCTCTCTCTTTCCTCCCCAGCATGCATTTAGCGACCTACCATTAACATCAGAGTTGCAAATAGCATCACAAAGTAAGATGCCTGCACTTTATTAGGTTTTGCATTGCAAATTTGCATGAAAATATTCATCGTTTACGTAAATTATCATTGGTTTAAATCTGTTTTTTGTTTTGTTTTTGTTTTTGTTTTTGTTTTTTGACTGACCATCTTCATTTGAAGGAAGTTACACTCAACTTAGTGACCTCGGTCACAACTTCATAACTTACCAATTGTGACTAACGCGCCACATAACAAACTTTCATTCTAAAACTAAACATTCATATACTTGGCTGTTCAAATACACTGAACTTTTTATGACCATAGTTAATCCATTTTTTTTTTTTGTTTTTTTGTTTGTTTTTTTTTGGTTCTCTTTCATTTCTTGCATGGAGCACCAAATCTTATGGGCCACATTACCACAGGTTGTGCAAAGCAAATAGTGTGTGTGTAGTGTATGTATGTGTGTATGTATGTGTGTGTGTATGTATGTGTGTATATATATATATATATAATTTTTTTGTCATGCATAGAATTATTTTCATTTTCTTGCTTGAATTCAATTTTACTTTTACATTCGCACACTTAACATTGCAGAGCATCTGCCAATCAGTGTTGTCACACAGCTGTCACTGAATGCCATACTAAAGGTTTGTAAAAAATGTATGTATGTATGTATTTCATAGTTTAATGGTCATTTCACCAAATTTTACCTTCACACATGAAGTCAGACTTGGTTCAGTACAATGTTCCCCCTATGCGTCTGTGAGCAATTGCACACTGCTCTCACACTCTCAGCGCACTCGCAGCACATTGAAAAATAAAATAAAATTGGAACCTGAGCTGTAGATTATGACAAGTTTCATATTTACTTACATTGATTCCTGGTTAATTTGGGCTGATTAACAACATCAAAAGTGGCATAAAATGACTCATTGACCAATTATTTCAAACTACAACAAATCCTATTTGCATCACAAATCTGCATTGCTCTACTATGATACAAGGGGGTTTGATTTTGATTTTGGCAGTACTGTGGTGGACGGATTAGCTCCGTAACTTTTTGTGAATTCTCATCTGCATGGAAAATTAAAGGGAACATTCGTTCAATATCCTTTTATTGATCATCATTTGGTCATTTGTTTTATCAAAAAAAAAGTGATGAAAATCTTTCCTCCTGAGTGTGTCATGTGCTATTGTGCATCGACAGTATGAAACTGATGGATGAAGTGTGATCTAAAATTGATGTGCACCTAACAAAGATAGTTTTGACAGCAGTTATGTGGATCAAAGTAAAAATTCAAAATCACAAAGTGTAGATACGGCTGGTTCCAACACCATCTCAGGACAAGAGCTGAGGGATTGTGCTGATCAGCTGGCTGTGATCTTCACGTCCATTTTCAAATGTTCCCGAAGCCAGGCAACTGTCCCTCCCTGCCTGAAGTCCCCTATCATTGTACCCCACCCAAGAACATCAGTGGACTGAATGGCGATTACTGGCACTGACACCCAAAGGCTTGGAGTGCTTTGAAAAACCGGTCCGAGCTCACATCAGTTCTTGTCTCCTCCCGGTTTGTGATTCTCCCTTTACAAACCAACAGGTCAACGGGGGCTGCCCTAGCAATAGCTCTCCACTATGCTCGTTCCCATCGAGAGCAGCAGGGGAGCTACGTCCGGCTGCTCTTAGTTGACTTCAGCTCAGCGTTTAATACCATCTTCCCCTGCAGATTGGTGAATAAGATGCCAGGCCTGGGTCTGTTTTACTCTATCTGCCTTTTGATTTTCGATTTCCTGAACCACTCCCGAAGGGTGAAAATAGCCCCCCCGCCCCCCCACGTCTCATCGGCCATTCGCCTCAGAACGGGGTACCCCTTGGGCTGTGTACTGAGTCGCCTACTTTTCACCCTGTATACTTATGACTGTTCCCCCATCATTGTGGATGATATAAATGTGGTAGAGGTCATCTCTGGGCAGGATGAATCAGCAAACCAGGATGAGGTGCAGCGACTGTCAGTGGTCTGTCAACATAACGTGATCCTAAATAAAACCACAACAATGGAGATGATTGGGCATTACAGAAGGACAGACATTCAGCCACTGCTCATCTATGGGGACCTCGTGGAGAGGGTACCTGATCTTCACTTCTTGGGTGTGCAGAATACAACTATTGTGAAGAAGATGCAGCAAAGACTGAATTTCTTGAGGGTTCTAAGGAGTAACAACCTGCCACAAAAACTGCTGGTGGCCTTCCATCCGTACTCCATAGTGAGAATCCTCACTGACTATATCTATGGTTTGCCAATTGCACAAGAGCAGAGAGGAAGGCTTTCCAAAGTGTCATTAATATGGCCAAGAACACCATCGGTTTCCCTCTGCCTTCCCTCGATGAAGTGTATTGAACTTGTTGCCTCAGTAAGGTGCAAAAAAATAATCAGAGACCCCTCTCACCCTGGATATCACCTGTTTGAACTTCTACCATTGGGCAGACGTCACCGAAATCTGAAACCATCAAGAACACCTCTTTGGAGTGCTGGGGCAGGAAGGGGAGGGACAGGGCAGCTCTGGCATGCCTACAAACGACACGACAACGATGAGATGTTCATGGACTGAGGGAACAGTGACTTCTTGCTTCTGGGAGGAGAACATTGGGGGTTGATACCCATAGGCCAGGCATGTCCAACTCCAGGACTGGAGGGCCACTGTCCTACCTGTTTTCCAGCTCTCCCAGCTGCAACACACCTGATTCAGACAATCAGCTCATCAGCCAGCTCTAAAGTAACATTAGGACGACCCTGATTAATTGAATCAGGTCTGTTGCTCCTTGGAGAGCTGGAAAACAGGCAGGACAGCGGCCCTTGAGGACCGACTTTGGACACCCCTGCCATAGGTGACCATAAATAAAGACGGGTCTTTGTTTGAGGAGGTGAGGGAGTTGTGGAAATACTCGACCCATGAAAGGCGCCAGGAAGTTGGATTGAGGGCCAAGAAACACCGAAGGGCTGACTCCAGGTCCTGATTGGCTCTCTCTGATTGTTCATTGGACTGGGGATGATAACCTGAAGACAGGCTACAGCAGTGGTTCTCAAATGGGGGCATGTGAAGGCGCGTCAGGTGCTGTGTTGGTGTTTGAAATATATTTAAAAAGCAGTAGTTTGCAAACCCCAGGAACTGTTATAGCTGCTTGCCAAGGAGCCTCAATCTTGTGGGATCCAGCCTAAGATGACCCCAGGTGAGTATGTAGCCGAGAAAAGTAATAATGGTAACACCGAACTCGAAGTTTTCTGTTCTCTAGGAGGCGTTGTTGCTCTAATCTGACATGCTGGATGTCTTCTTCAGAAGTTCGAGAGAAAAAATGTCATTGAGATAAACATACACACACTGGGAAAGCATCTCTGAGAGAATGTCATTAATGAGTGCTTGAAACACGGTAAACACATTTGTGAGACCAAAAGTCACCGCCAAATATTCAAAGAGGCCAAGGGCCATCCTTATAGGTTATTTTCCACTCATCCCCATCCTGGATACTCACCAAATGATAAGCACTGCGAAGATCCAGTTTAGTAAAAATGGTGACTTGGTTGGGGGGGCTCAAAGGAGGGATTGATGAGTGAGAGTGGATCTTTTTGTTTCTGCTTTCCACCCGTAATTGTTGGATGGATTTACAGTTGCATGTCGCTCTATTTTGTGAGTGTTCACCACTTTGTTTTCTCTTTCCAGGGAGATGATGGCCTACCTGTACCAGGCTGTTGGAACAAAGTAAGGAAAAGTTTAACACCTACACCATGTTTCTAACTTCCCGAGTGCCATTGTTCGAACTAACATTGTGCCTTTTGCTTCCTCCCTGCAGTGATAACTTTGGAATGGCTTGCGTGGTTGTACATAGAATATTTATTTTTCTACTTTTTTCCTATCCTATTATAGCCTATTACCATTAAAAAAAAAACAAGTAACACAAGGTTTTGTACAGATGTTTTTTTTCTAATTTTATTTTATTACACATGACAATGTATTTGATTTTATATCTATGCATTTAGTTTTTATATGTTGGAATTGGAAAGAATTAATTATTAGCAGTTACATATGCATGATATTTGTGCATACTGTGATGTGGATAATGCTTTTTAACTTATTGTAGCTCGTTTTATTCTATTGGACAAGACCATGCTTCACTGAGTTGTGCGGCTGGAAAGATTCTTGTGGGTATTATATTTGGTATTTGGACAGACTTAGATGAACATTTCTCCTTGTGATAAAATATTAAACTTTTTGGGTTTTTTTCTTTTTTTTGTATTTTCCCACAATGTTCCCACAGTGTTGAAAAAGAGTGTAAAAGCCTGCACTTTGATTTAGGGTTGTCAATGTTTTTCATGTTATTTTCTCTCCCAAATACTGTTGCACATTAGAAAAATGAAAGAGTGAATTTGGGTTGGATCCTGTTGAAACCAAACAAATGTGCCAAAATGTAACATTTGTATTCTAAAATCAAGAATGTCACATCTTAATTGTGTAGTATGTAACAACACATTAATGAAGATAATATTGAGCACGTGTTTGACGTAATTGCATTCATTTCCACGGCTGTTTCTTGGAACAAAAGTGGCTTTGACCCACACCTAACTAAAAATAAAAATAAATCTTGCACGACTATTAGCTTAAAATTACATGGCTAGCCAAGTCATTTACATTGAATACTTTTATTTTTTTTGATTTTGTTTTATCTCTTGTCTAAACTTAGATCTCTTAACCAATTTCCAATGCATGAAATGTCCTGAAAGTATGACTTTGCACAGCGTCATATCAATTAAGATTTCCATTATAACAACCATGTTGCTGGCTTCAATACATTGTTTCTTGTTTTTACCAAAACTGTATTATTATATGGAGCGTCATGCTTCATAAGTGTATGGCTCTGTATTTACTGTAGCTTTTTGTCAGTATTAAACACCCATTATATGACATGAACGTTAACGCTCACCCTTAAAGGGCTGCTCCAGCCAACACATTGCTTCACTCATATGGAAGCCAATCAGTCACATGCATTTTCGTTGGGGGGTTTTCAGCACCTCGCCAGCCTTGATTGGTTGCTTTATTCAAAGCAACGACCGTGTTGATCTGAATGATGTTGAAATGTTCATCACTGAGCATTGGCCTGTCTATAGGAACAACCTCAAGATCAAGTCACTATCCATATGTAGTACAAGTACAGTTTATGCAAATGATGTGTCCACTCATAAGGCGTTGATCACTAACCCAGAGCTTGTTTGCAGTTGTTAATCCACTCGGGCATATATTAGTAGCTGCGTGCCGCACTGCATGCACTGAATGGGGTGAGTTTTTAAACATTTCCAATCATATGTACAGCCTGTGAAGTGTAATCCAGAGTCAAAAATCAAATGAGATGAACACAAACGCAAAGCATACTTAGATTTGTATTTGTAGCTTGTAAAACAGTGGCCATGTTTAATTTATCTCTAATATCGCAATTACGATCCTGACAAACATTGCACATCACTGTGCTTACATTTACTGAGTACCTGAATCAAACCACATGTACACGCACAAACACACACACACACACACACACACACACACACAGCTCAATGCTCGTACTGAAATAGAGGTGACAGCACATCAGGCAGCCAACAGTATGCAAGTTAGCAAACCTTGTGTTTCATTATTACAATAAACATGACATGCAGTGGTTTAGTATGTGCTGCTGCCCTTCATGTTGATGACATAGGTTTGATTCCCATCAACTTCCGGTCCCAAGTCTGGACAAAAGAATTGATGTGTTGCATCACGAAGGGCATCCAGCGGAAAAAAAATGTCTCCGACAAATTATCTCTGGGACTTTCTGTGGCGACCCGCAATGGGACAAGCCTATAGTCGCGACATCATTAACATCCATTGTTATATTATTGGAAAATGTATGGTATTATATGAATAGCATCATTTCAGTTGAGTCAAACTCTTCTTCCTTGAGTTTGAAATGTCACAATACCTCTGCATTGTGCTTTTGATAACCGTTCACCATCATCTCATCATCATAGGGTGCATCAAATCGAAGCTACAATAATGGGTGCATTTGCACTATGCATCTACTAGATGGAGCTACGCTAAAGGGAATACAATACAATGCAGCTTCATAGAGAGCAAAGCCATACAGAACTGGTCACAAACACAGACATGAAACATATAAATATAAATGGCATTACAAAAGAATAAATGAAAGACAAAATTTATGAAGACAATTGATTCAGCAAAAAGGCACACAAACCTCGTGGGCTCACATCCACAATCCATCCTTAGAAGTCTTGCTTCGTTTCGTCAGTAGTTAACTATGCTTGTGGTACTATGTTCCTTTCATTATGTCTGCGCAGAGCTCACAAAGTAGTTGTCTGTTTGAGTGTGTATAGGTCAGGGGTCGGCAACCCAAAATGTTAAAAGATCCATATTGGACCAAAAAAACGAAAAACAAATGTGTCTGGAGCCGAAACAAATTAAAAGCCTCTGAAAGAAGGCAACATACGCTGTATGTATCTATATGAGCTATATTAGCCTACTATCAAAAGGACTAAGTTGGCTACAAATACACATTGAGCCTTCCCGATTAAACTTTTTTTTTTCCCTGCAGTGCATCCTGCAGAGCCCCCCTGCCTGAACTTTTTTGACCAAAGCTCTATTCTTCGATCAACCAGCCTCACGCGATCGACCCGTGACCACACACGCACGCAAACGCACGCACTTATACATGCATGCCATAATGAGCAACAGCCATAACGGGGGCTAAGATGAACGAGGCACGGGATGCACTTTTGTAGCGTGTTCACCTTCGTAACTGACGTGTAACATTTTAAAATGCTTCTCTCGGTTCTTCAGATTGCCATTCTTTGACATTTCCCAGTTGAATTGGACATGAAACGCCGTTTCTTCTTATAACAGCCACCTGCCTGGCATCCCGCTCTGCCAATAGAAATGTGTATCACAGGCTATGATGCAAATGTTAACTGTTTTGTTAAGCGCTTTGTTACAGCTGCCGCTGTTGTGAAAGCGCTATATAAATCAGCATGTATTGTATTGTAAATCTTCGTTGACAGAAATGTTGAAATGTAATATTTATTCGACATATTTTTACAGCATTGGAAAATGTTAAGAATTTTTGTCCTCCTACAGAAACCATATTCAAACAAAAAAATATATTTTTACTCCCCCATCTTTTTCCATTTTCAAACATTTTTAAAAGCTCCAGGGAGCCACTAGGGGGTACTAAAGAGCCGCATGTGGCTCCGGAGCCCCGTGTTGCCAACCCCTGGTATAGGTGAATGCACCTGTCAATCACCTTTTAGGTCACAATTGGTTCCTGCTAATAATCACCACTAGATGCCATAGGAACACTAACAGGGAAACAACTCAATGGGGAATATAACACCATACATAAAGGGCATCGAATTATAGGGCGCACTGTCGACTTTTGGGAAAATTGAATGTTTTTAGGTGCGCCTTATATTGTGGAAAATACGGTAATTTGATTTGAGACCAAAATATTGTAATCTAATGTGGAGTAAATTCAGTATGCACGATGTGTTTTTGTCATATGCACAGTAAAAACACAACGGTAGCACACTGGGCAATGAAATTCTTATTTTGCTAATCTCCCTCTACTTATACAAAGAATATAAAACATACAAAAAGAGCTACTTTAAGTGATGAAAGAAATATACTGATGGAAAAAAGAGCACTTGACGATTCAGTTCAGCAGGTTGCATATTTCAGAGTGTAAACCTCCAATTGAGTAGGATTTAAAATTATTGTACAGTGTGGTTGATGAATCGTGATATAAATTCTTCAGAAGTCTGATGGCATGTGGGGAGTAGCTGTTTATTTTATTTAAGTTACTTTATTGTAGCAAATCTTGCCATAAAGTAGAACACGTCAATGGCCTTCCGTCTCTATAAAGCAAACTGGGTGTAGTCGTCCGTCAACAAAAAACTCTGGACTTGCACTTTTCACATGGTCACAAATTCTAACCTCTTTTTGCACCAAAAGTCTTATTGTTTGACTCAAGTGTTTTCATAACTATTTTAGGGTCAACACCCCTTCCAACTGGCTAAGAAGTAAGAACGCCTGCAAGTATCCCATAGGGGCAGCAGTGAGGAACCTGAAGGCCTTCACAGAGATCTTTTTGGAGCTTTGTACAACCTGGAGCTGCCGTGTCAACATTTTACTGTGAGATTGGACACAGACACCCGACTGATGTTTGAAGCGCCAGTAGATGTCGCGAGCAATATGATTTCGACCTGACACATGTTTTAGAGGCTGTTGTTTGTTTGTCTTTAACCCTTTCGGGGACAGCGGTTACTACAGTGGACAGCTTATCATGTTATCAGGTTGCAGGGTGCATAAAAGGGTTAAAGGTTATATAGGGTAGCACAGCCTTCAGTCACACAAATAGATAAAAAAAAATGTGGCTGCTGATGGATATCTTTAACTCTACGTGATGGTCCTCTCACCATCTCGTGAAAACAAGGCATGAGCTACTGAGCACATGCTCGTTATGGTGTGCTGAACAGCTCACAGCATATATACACAGTAAGATGCATCATAAGAACAGTGGAGAGCCTCATGACGATTCCTTTGGTGTTTTTCTGATTCTCTGCGAAAATCCCCTTTGATGCAGCTAGAAGATACAATATTCGGAAGAGTTGGTTCGACGGTATACGTTTTGCAACCAGCTTCACATCATGGCTGGTCACATATGTGATAATGTTGATTGTTTTCGATTGAACTGTTGTCATCAAATAGTCGATAATTCACAGTTGTTATTGTAAGTATTGTAAAATATAAACAAAATGATTGTGTGTATATAAACATATTCAAGCGTTGTATATAGATTGCAGAGTATCCACATCGATAGTGCTGTATGTGTGTTACTCCCAATAAGTAGCCTGTGCATCCAGTGTTGAGCAGATACAGCAAGCGTTGCTTGTTAATTTCCGACATCATAATACCTAACAATACCTTTTGAGGGGATTTGAGTGAAAGTGCCCACGCTTCCATTCGTGTGCATCCAGATAATCAAACAAAACTATGTCAACTCACCTCGTCAATCTTTGTCGGTGATTGACACACGCCTGGACACATGCACATTTTGTTTCTTTCATAGAGAAAAGCATTCCGTGTCACTATTGACAGCTGCCTCCTAAAACAGGCCCATGTTCTTTCAGTCTCTGTTGAGCAATTCATTTGCATTCATATGAAGTTACACCACCCAAAAACCGTCAGTGCGTGCATTTGGAAATATAAACGTGCATTTAGCGACATGGTCATTGCACCCACCTCAAGTGAAAATGTTAAATGGACAAAGTACACTTTTGCCGTTTTGACAGCTTCCCCTCTCATGAGATTTGTCTGGGGCACATTTGTAGCATCGTTTATTTTCCAGATACCCGGATAAAGATTTGGGAGGTCAGAGGTCAGTGGCCTTCGGTGAGGGGGCGGGGTTGGTGTCTTGCTCACACCCTCACTTCATGTGTACCCCAAACATATTTCATGAGATCTAGAACATGCTCCATCCATCCATTTGACTTTTGTTTTCCATGGGTCTTGTCCAACCCCATTTAATGAGGACTGTCCAAAAAGTGAAGTTGTACACTATTATTCAACTGTATTTAGAAAAAAAAAATAGCAAAGTTCTGATTGAATATATAGTTTTTTGTATAGGTTTGTGTTTGGTCTGTTTCAGATCAGGTTTTTTTGGTTCTATTTGTAGTTCCTTGTTATTTAATAGCTAGTGGTTTTCTTTTTTGTGTGTGTTTTACAATACAGATGAAGATTTCTTTTTTCCTCATTCCACCACCTCAGTGGATTAAAAAAATCACTGATATGTTCTTGGAAAGTGTAGATTTTCAGATACAATTCACAGCATTTCAGGAAAAAAAATGGCATCCGCTTATTACTTTGAAGGAATGAATTCCGGGATTGCTGTGGTTACATTTTGTCAAGAATCAACATACTGTACTTTTGAGGCCCTGAAAATAGATAGTTTGGATGAAATGATAAATGCCCTATTTTTATGGAACCCCTTGAATCAAACTGAAAGTATGCACAGTATGAATGCTTCTGGACCGACGGTATTGATTGGAGTCCTCTGTGGTACAGTTGACCTCAGATCCATGCAAAGAGTACCAAAAAAAAAAAAAAAAGATTGCACAATACACCTTAACATCTTACTTGGTAAGTGCCGCAAGACACTGTAAGTATGGTCGGCAACTGATAAACTTACCCTGCATTAATAAGAATCCATTGACAAAGGCACCACCAAAAAAAGCCGGCCTTGGACACACTTGGAATTTAAAAAAAAAAAAAAAATATATATATATATATATATATATATATATATATATATATATATATATATATATATATATATATATATATATATATATATATAAACATGAAACAAGCCTGGGCAAAAAAATGCTACCCGTA
>CAAKHF010021989.1:0-22748 GCA_901007745.1 Hippocampus kuda
TTCACCCTTTTTGTTACTTGAGAACGAATAGTGCGTGAAAGCTGCCATTGTTTGGGTGACCAGTCAGGGTGGGTGGGAGACTTTGTGCTCTACTTGTGTGCGCGTGCGTATGTGTGTGTGTGTGTGTGTGCGCGTGTGCGTGTGTGGTCGGGGTGGTGGGTTGCCGTCACGTGGGGAGAAGACATGTCTGGTTGTTTAGCATTTTCTTTGCAATGCTGCTTTTTTTGTTTTGTTTTGTTTTTATTAGTCAACATCTAAATGAGAAACACTCTTCGGTGATGGCCTGACTGAGGCAATCAAAACATAAAATGATCAAAATATTGAAGAAGACAGAAGCAAATTTTAAATCTTAAGTGGGATCATTTAATGATTTTTTTTTTTTTTTAACAGAAAAGGTTTCCCTGAATTGGTATGCCAAATCAACCACTGAATTGGAAAATAAACTGACATAAGGAATACTTGAGACAGATTTTCTCCATGCTGTTATGGAAGAAGACATTTGCCTTTCGGAGCTGTAGTCTTCTTCCCTTTTGTGCTTTCCTCTGATAAACCTAATGAGCAAAAAATACATATTGTATGTTTTTAAGTGTTTTATTTCTTCATAATTGTAAAGGCCTGGCTAGTTGCCAGCCAATCGCAGGGCACACAGAGACGAAAAACCATCCACACTCACACCTAGGGACAATTTAGAGTGTTCAATCAGCCTGCTATGCATGTTTTTGGAATGTGGGAGGAAACTGGAGTACCCTAAGAAAACCCACGCAGGCCCGGGGAGAACATGCAAACTCCACACAGGGAGGCCGGAGCAGGGATTGAACCCAAGACCTCTCTCTGCACTGTGAGGTCGACGCGCAAACCACCGGACCGCCCTGACAAATACATCTTTGTAAAAGATGTGTTTTTGTGAGTGATCTTGCTGCGGATGATAAGAACGATTGACAACTTATTCAATGTTAGGTTAAGGTCCAATTATGTTAAAAAGTCATCAGCAACACTCTGGCACACAGCACTTCAAGCACCAACACTTTTGAGTAAATTACAGGTGCACCAATGAAAACAAGTTGGGCGCACTCGGTCACAACCACCTATTAAAGGCTCTGCTGATGACTGATTTATGGCCAGATTGTTTCAAAACCTATCCAAGGAAGAACCTCGAGCTTCTCTGTGGGTTGATGTTCTGGGAATTGTCTCAGCTTTCTGCCCCTAACCACGTGTTCTACCTTAGCACGTGCGTCTGTCCACGTGACCGGTACTCCAGTCGTGGCTTGTTATTTTGAAATTACATATTTGGCTGCTGCTTGTTAGGTTGTCAGTTCAAATGTGAGTAACTGTTTCCATGGTGTGTAAAACATAACGAAACGACAGCAATCTAAAACCCAAACAGATTTTGGTCCAACTTGTCCAACTAGCTTGTTAGTAATTGCGTCATAAAGGAATGAAGCATGTAGAGGCCTCAATACACCAATCCAATGTCAGCAGTCGGAATGCGCCGTGTGCTTGGTGTAGAACGCACCGTTGTCAAGACAGAGCTGTTGTCGAGACGCATGTTGCCATGTTTGGTGGTCAGTCTGGAGGGACAAATGGTCACTCCCTATGGGCTGTTAGTGAGGCAAATCAGTGCACAAGACGTGAGCGGATGTGAGGAACCCAAATGCACAGTGACAAAGAACTGTAGGAACTTGGAAGACACGTCCAGTTTTTGCGCACTTTGTACTTTATTTACATCCGGTTGCAAGCATATTGACGACGTGGGAACATGGATGGAAAAATGAAGGGAAATTCAGCATGATTCAAGAGAGGCCACCTTAGCACTTATATCGGGTGTGATTTTTTTTTTGGTTTGTTTCCCCTTCGTTTGAGCGCTTATCAGAAACCAAGCATAATTACTTTATTGTTCGCTTGTGTGTGGTAAATATTTTTGGCTCTTTCTTTTTAAATCTAACCGGTGTTAGCAGTCAGTAGTTCTATGTCAAATCTGTCCTTTTGAAATCAGAGGCGCAAAATAATACAGTACTTGATACAGACAGGAAATGGACAAGCCACAAAAAAACAACAACACAAGCCCAACCTTTGTTTTTCTTTTCTCCTATTTTATGTGTACTTGTGAATACTCCTGCTGAGACTAATATCCCTCATGGGAGGAATAAAGTATTCATCTACCTAACCATTTTTTTCGTTGTTTAAAAAAAAGTCTACCTTTTTCATTGATGTGAATGAATCTCCTTCAACTGGCTCCAGTGTACCGGCATCCTGGGGGAGTCCTGCTTCGTTAAGGATGATCCAAAGTCCAGCATACTTACCAAGAAGAATCCAGTGTTCTCTCGCGAGTGAGAAAAACATCCATAACATTGAGAACGTGTGATATAGGCCTGCTTAATAAATGCTTAGACAAGAATTGTGTATCGTATCAATGTTAATACTGGACGAGGACTATCCAACTGCTGCAAAGCCAGCAGCCCCCCCCCCCCCAGAAGTTTTGTCCAAAGAAGCGACCGAGAATTTGCTGTTACATGTAAGAAGAAAGGGTTCCGTCAGTCGTCATCTGTACCTGTGGGTAAAAAACAAAAAACAAAAAACAAAAAGGACGTTTCGCTTCTCTCACAGAAGCTTCGTCAGCGGTAGACAACTCTGAAGTCTCCGTGAAGACTCTGGGAAATTGTTGTGCGCTAAAAGCTGAGCGTGGCCTATTTGAGGACTGGTTGGGGATAGTTAGTCACGCCCCTAGGTGAAGAGGCCCATTGATATCTAAATTCCCTATCGTTGGGTCTTGATTAGGCCTATTGTTTGGGCTAGGGCTGAATAGCTACTTTCAGTTAGGCTGATCAGCATGTCTATGTCCCTTGGTGGTCAACAAGTTATTGTAAATAGGAGACAGGTTAAATCTGATACCTCCTTCACGGTTCAGAGAGGGTGAACATTTTTTGACAAAAATTGCTTCCTTTACTCCCCTTTCAAACCATCTCTTTTCTGTTGCTAAGATTTTTACTTGTTCATCTTCAATTTCCCGGAGTCTTCACGGAGACTTCAGAGTTGTCTACCGCTGACGAAGCTTCTGTGAGAGAAGCGAAACGTCCTTTTTGTTTTTTGTTTTTTGTTTTTTGTTTTTTACCCACAGGTACAGATGACGACTGATGGAACCCTTTCTTCAATGGAACCTTCCTGTACGACTGAGAGCCTTCACAAGCATCTGTTTTACATGACAATTAGGGCGTCTCTAGCTCCCAAGTGCACATAAAGAGTCACCATAATTACATTTACGAATGTCAGCGCGAACAATTTTTTGAAGAGATCAGGGAGACAAAAAACAACAACATAGAAATCGCTCAAATTTGAACTGATCATTGGTACATGCTTTCCAATTATTGATAGAGTTGTATATGCTTGATGTGCTCATGTTGGTCATCTGGAGTGTAGCACATACCATAAGAGCAGTAAACTCAGACGTGTCGATAGTTTCCTCATCCTGTGTGGAGGTACATTTCAAAAATCAGTCATCGGTATGTGTGTTCCCCGCTTATAATAAACCAGCCAGACGCGTCAAAGATGAATCGCAGCTATCCTGTCCTGTCGACAAATGAAAACATCTGGATTCAAAGAAAAACACAGTTGGCAAAGCTAATATCCATTATACATCAAATTGATCACTTTGAATAAGTCATAGGTGTGAAATATTCATACCAAGCTGTCCAAACTTTTTCCTCCTTCCGCTCTTCAACGTTGACTTGACTTTCTTCTCCATTAATTATCATGCCCAGGAGGTTTTTTTTTTTTCTTCTTTTGCAGCCATCAGGCTGAATCATCTTGACAAGGCGGCATGGCCCAATTACACCACAGCTCTGCAAGACTTTGATGTGGCGGAAAAGCTGGGAGATAGGGGGCAAATTGCACCCGCCATATTATGGTAATGATCCCACGGAATCCCGCCGCTAAACTTTGCTTGTCGCTTGTTTAAAGGAGATGCTAGCGCTAATTACAGAGGTGCGCCGAGGTGGGACCGGGGGACTGAGGAGGGCGACGCCCGAGGGCCCCCGCGTGGCGGCCGACGCCCGCCTCGCTAAGAGTGCAGCTCATAAATGTTGTAAATGAAAACGAAACAAAGTGGACTTATTCCCGTTTAATTATACATCCAAGACGGGTGAACAGGTCAAGGGGTCCCGCTGTTAATGAACACATCTGAGGAGCGGCAGCAGGTTGGGCAAGGCGACCGACGTCTTAGGAAGGCGGCGTTACAAGGAACCCGAGATAATATCAGCCTGTAATTAACTTGTCACTTCAATTACAGACCCTCTGATTGGAATTGTCTTGGGTTATGACGCCAACCAGCCCCCTCCTTTTCCTCTGCCGTCTGTTTGTTTAATTAGTCTGACGAGTAGCCGCCACGCCCGCGGCCACGGAGTTTATTGTTGCGAGTGATTGACTAGCATGAAGCGGCGACGTGATCAAGGAAAAAAAAATGAGCGTGACTGATTGACTGTCAGACTTTCAGGAAAAACAACCCAATAGCTACCAAGATGGCTTGTTTACTTTTCATGGATGAAAATATGAATACATGAGAAAATGTGTTTGTTCAGTTCATTCCGAAGTAACATTAGGCTGAAAGGCCGTTATTAATTTTTTTTCTTTAAGTTGACTAGCAACTTCACGTTGGTGTACCTAATGAGACCTCAGTTCAGCGAACGTCAAAGTCAGGCGTCCTCAACTCACACTTGCGTTCCATTCCTAATGTGGCGACGTAACCAAAAGCAAAAATGATGACCGTCATAGTGATTGACATCTCTCTTCGCTAATGATATACAATCTGGTTGTGGATGGTCATTTTATAAGGTTGGAATACTTTGAAATGCATCGATTGTTTACATGAGATTTCATCAAAATGAAAGATAATGAAAGATAATTCGTATAAATGTTTTTATGTTGATGCAAGCCAGCGGGAACATAAAAGCAAATATAAATATCCCAGAGACAAATTGCAGTCACGGAGATTGCTTGTAAGAACAGGCTGGTCTTTGATAGCGCCACGACTATTCATAAGGAAAACTTTGTCCGAATCAATAGGCATAAGAAAGCAAACATAATTATCTGTTTGCATTACGCTCAGAAGCAGATCAAAGATCCTCATCAGGCCTCAGATAGCGTTTTAAACTTTTTAAATGCACGTGAAGCTCTATAAATATACATTAAAGGCGAGCGAGAGCGGTTTGTCCTCGGCGTTACCTCGCGAGGACATCTCCTGGGAACGCTGGGGGCCTCTTTTTGTAAAGCGTCGTCGCTTACACTAGCGTCCCGTGTTCTATCACAGCGCTCGCCATACTCTTGGCTTTGAAATGGCAGCTTGCGAGGGACTTCTGAAGGCACGTCGAACATTTTTGACACAGGTAGAATCAACGCCGGGCCACGGCGGATTTGTGTGTAAGATTGTTTTATTTTCCTTGGAGGAAACATTTAGAACGAATCGCGGTTTCATGTGCAAAGCAAGGCGGCGTAATTCAGCTCAACACACTGAGCCTCATGTCATGTTGATGGTATTAATTACATCTCGTAAATATCGCTTTTCCGCCTTCACCGATGTCATGTTTTCTTCAGCTTGACGATGAGCGCAAACAGGGAAACATGATCGCTGCTTTTCCCGGTTGATTTAGCCTTTTAGTGGTTTACATGCCTATGTTGGTATTTATGATGTAGCGTGAGGTACGAGCAATGAATTCGTCGACAACCGATGAAGTAAGTCACCCTTTGGCTCACTTTGCACGTCTCTATGTTTTAATGGCGGCATGAGAGACGGTTAGTTAATTTTGTTTCTGGACCACAAATATGACAACAACTGGAAAATGTTCTGAGGAGGTTCACATTTTGAAAGAAGATGTTGACAGTCCTGATTTAACTGCTTAAGAAAGTTGGGGTCGAGAACCTGAATGGGTCGCAGGCCAAGGAAAATGCTGTAATCCATGTAATTGATCATCAAGCTGGCGCACAATTTCTTGGAACATTCTTAAATTCACATTTCGGCATCGGTAACCTAATATATTTGACTGAATTTGAGTTCCAGGGAGGAACCGAATGTCAAGTTTAGGTCTTGAAGCATTTGGAAACCCTTGATGATAATAGTTGTCATGGCAACAAAACCCTAATGCAAATTTGGCCCTTCAGTAGAAGGAGCTGGGGTGAGCAATGACTATGAAACTTGAGCACCCACTCCAAATGGGAAAATATGGCTGAAAAAATCTGATGTAATGTGGTTTTTTTTGATCGTTGAGGTATGTTGATGAAATATGTGTGATGTTATTAAGACACCAGGCAAGTTTGAAAGGAGATGTTGATAGCAGTGATTTAACAGCTTCATCTAATGAACCATTTGTTAGTTTGGCGAACCAAAATTAGGTCCCTCGCCAAGAAAAATGCTGTCAGCTATGTTATTGATCATCAAGCTGGCACACAACCAGGCGCGGGTGGAGGGTGGAGCCGACATGCGGCTCAAGTGTGAGACCATTCCACTCTCACTGTCCCCTTACCTAGTATGTTCTTTGTGTGAACTTTTGTCTGTCTCTGGATCATCATCACAAAAGCTCATAGTGAGAAATACCAAACCGGTACTTGTACCATTACACCTGTACTCGGATATAAAGTAGTACAGCTGGGTTGCCTGCTTGTAGAGTAATGTTTGGTATGTTAATCGTTAAACATGCCGATTTTAGGACCCTGCTACAATATTTTGTTGCTGAGTAGTTTGACGGGAGTAAAAAGGAATCGCAAGTCACGTACACCAATCTGTTCAGGACATACCGAATACTTTGCTAAGTGTGGATTGTTATAATTAAACTTCACCATGATGGCCGTGTGCGAAAGCAATTAGCGACACTCCAATGACCATTTAAAGGATCATACTGGTCCACAAATCCCAATGCAAACAGTGGACATGTGGCTTTGTTTTCCACCGTCAGACTGAAGGCACTGCAAAGGCTCAATGATTTAAAAAAGGGGAAGAAAAAAAAAGAGAGCGCGGTTACACCCTTGTATAAAAACAGCGTTTTCTGTGAGCGCCTGCCACGGGACTATGTCATCCACTTGAGGTTATGCTATCCTGGTCACTGAACACGTCTTGGCTACCAAGGCCCAGGGGTGGCGGTGGTGGTGGCTGCGGTTGTGCAGTCGTGATGAGGGTTCCTTGCATGCATGTGTCACTTTGCGGTCCAGGAAGCCTTGTGGGGCCTCGTTGTGCCTGACATTGTCATTACTGGACAACGTACAATCGCTGCGGCGTAGAGCGAGCAAAACAAACCGAAAAGGTTTGCTTTTTTTTTTTTTTTTTTCCCCTGTCTCGCTTTGGGATAGCAGCATGAGTGTGCACATATATATTTGAAGCAAAACGACTTTGCACTCAAATCAGGCAGATGGCAGGGAATAAAAAAAATAAACTAAGCCAAAATTGATTAATTCCCTTGCCAAATTATGAGTTTAAGTTATTTTGTATTTGTTGAAAGGGAATCTTATGGTAGTTTGTAATGAGAAAACTGAAGAACAATAAAATAAACTGAACTTTTTTTTTTAAGTACCATGTAAACTATTGGAGGTATATTTTTTATTTTTTTTAACTAGCCATCAAATATAGCATACATCACTGTTAAAATCATTCCAAAATCAAATTGCTCAAAAAAGCAACAGAAATAAAAGAAGTCTAATATACTCCAAAGTGTTTCACTCAAATGTATTAAAGTTTTGACCGTTCGTCTGATCCAGTATTACTTATTACATGACCTTAGCCAGATCAAATGCAACATGAAAATTAAGTGTAGACTCAAGGTCAGGTTTAATTAGGCGTTCATTATGCCGATACACGTAACCAAATGACAACATTCGGGTAAAAAGATGTTCTAAAAGAAATCTGCCACATAATCCAAATCAGGCATATTTTCTCTGTACACAAAAAAGTGCAAAAATCAACAACAAAAAAACAGTTCAGAACTGATTTCAATGGCCGAGAAGTATTTTGTAATGAACTATTAAAAAATGCCTGTGAAATAGCCTCACATGCTCAGTCCTGCATGTGAAGAAACTAATCCGCTGGCAGATGGCAGGAGAGACGCTGAAATAAAGGAATTGCATTTGCGGTTACTTGTTTATTTCCTGTATTATTCATACTGTCTACATTCTGTTATTAGTTACAGTGTACTGTATTTTAGTTTGTAGAAACTCTCTCTGGCCTCTGTGGTTGCATATCAGCTCCACCACAACAGTATCAACCATGACAACAACAGTCAGGAATGTGCACTTCATGAATAAGGTGGCATGCAAGGGTTGTTTTTTTTTTTTTTTTTTTTTTACGAGAAGGCCCCATTCAAATGAAGCGTGCGATCATGCTCCTCTGTGGGGCAATCCGGGCTGGCATTCAGCAGTCCAGGTTTATGATGGCTTTTGTAATAACCCAGACCAAACTTCTCTTGCACTCCTCTTTCTACTGGTTTTGGCTACTTTTATACACACTGCAAACATGCCTCCCTCTCTCTTTGCCGCTATCAATCTGTTTAATTTGCACCGACAGCATGCTTTGGCCCAGTAGCACGCATTACACAAAGCTTTGGAAAACTCAAGGAGTGTTCAAGGTAACAGGGCAAACTTAGTCAACCAAAGAACTTTTTTTTTTTTGTGGTGTTGACTTATTCCTCAACACTCTGACGTTCAAATGACGGAGGTTCGGCTATCTTTTGGTACCCACAGTGAAGTATCGAGCTATCACCTAGCTAGACTAACCTAGCATAACCGACTGACTATCACAGTCTAACTAGTTCTTTCAGTCATCCAGCAACTCAGTACTTTGTAAGACATGTTTTATCTAGCTTTCTACAATATCTAGCTGTCTCTCTATCTAGCTCTCTATCAAGCCTCTGCCTATTCATCCGTCCATTCATGAGCTAGCTAGCCTAACGGTACCTCGCTAGTTAGCTCCTTGTCCTCTTCTGGCAACACCATACCATTTATTACCCATCTCTCCACCTATTCACCTACAGTATCTTTCTACCTACCTACCTACGCTTGTGAATATTCTAATGAATTCAGGTCAGTTCATGGTCAGGATATTGATTTAATAGCTGGATTGTTCAGGTTGTCTTGGAATATATTCCCCTCTCATACCAACCAGCAGGCTTCAGTTCACAAACAAAGCTAGTTAGGAGCGCATTATTTTCACTACCTACCTCTGCCACAGTAACTGTCTAGGTACTTACCCACTTAGAGTATTTGTCTTGCTATCTACTTTCACTGTATCAGTCTATCTGCTGATGACCCACCCTGTCTACAATATCGAGATATCTTATTGTATACACAAGTATTTTAGTCCATGCTTGAATTCTATAGCATTAATGTTACTATTGTGCAATAAGAAGTTAAAAACGCGACCTTAATTAAAGGGTCCAAGCGGTGCACAAACAAGGACCGAATCTTAGCCCTATTGCAAGTGACATTGTCGTTAATGCACTGACACAGCATCCGCGCTCCACCGGGGCATGAAAATGTGCTGCTAAATAGGCAACGTAAACACGCTGATACATTCCATTTATAAGCCATCAGGCCGCAACATTCGCTGACACCTGGAATATTTGCCCGAGATGTTGGCTCTCATTATAGAGCTTGTTAATGGCAGCGTACACAAACTGTGACCTTTTGTTGAGAAACTTTTATTCCATTCTCCGAGTTGCCGGGATGCTGAGGAAGATGGACGAGGTTCGGGAGGTCACCGCGGTCGCGGACTATCTTCCGTCGCCAAGATTTACAGCTGCAGACGGCTGAAAAACCTCAGCCTCGAGTCCTCGCCCGCATGCTTGGAATGACTCCTTCAAGAGCGCTCACAATTCTTTAATTTTGAATGCTTTAGTATCATGTCTAACGTCTTAATCATCCCACAAGACATAACAAATATATTGCTAAAAAAAACAAAAAACAAAAGCAGCAGCATTCCCAGAAAGCGTCATCCTTAGTCGACTCATTAGGCGGTGGCTAATGACCTTTTTTCCCCCCAGACGAGGTTTATTGGGCAAAATCAAGTGTTCAATTAAAGTAAACATAGGTGTGTCCAGAGGCACAATCTTGCTTGGTATCCAGAAATGCAAGCTACTCGTTTTGTGGTGCAAACTTTCAGGGCGCAATGAAAAACAATTAGAGGATTTACAGTCAAGTATGAAAGGAAACCGCCCGTGAACCTTTTGCGTTCACTTGGCTTCTCTTATAATTCCTTTCGCCAGGAAGGATTTACTGACGGCCACTTGCTACATGAACTTGCTGAGAAGTGATGTGGATGATGTTGATGATGTTTGCATCATGTTTGTGCTAGCACAGCTTGTTAGGCTCCTTTGAATGTTGCCTGCTGAAGGGTCAACACAATGACAGTCACTAATCAAGATGTGCAGTTTTAATTGAAAGGTAATGAGTCTTTTAGATGGCTCTCCTGGAAGAAAGCCACACACCACTAGAGTGGTAGAATGATTAGCCTGATACTGTAGATTAGTGGTGTCAAATTCATTTTTGTCGTGGTCCACATTGTGCTCCCAGTTTCCCTCGGAGCACCATTATGACTGTGAAACCGTATAAAGGTTTAGTCGCCTCCTCGTATTTTTCATATACAGGGCACAGTTAATGGATAGTTTTGAAATCAAGAGTCAAGCATAGTAGTTTGTTCAAATGTTGCTCAAGTTACTGTAACGTCATAGGAAAACGCTTGCAATATCTCAACGTTATTATTTATTACATATGACAATTTGAAATTTTGATACGGATTTTAGCAAGCATCACGGAAGTTGACGTGCTTGATTTGCTTTTGCGGGCCACATAAAATGATGTGGCGGGCCAGATCTGGCCCCCGGGCCTTCAGTTTGACACCTATGCTGTAGATGGATAGACAGACAGGATGGGTAGCTACTTAGATGGATTGAATTAATGTAAAATATTTCTACAGTTACAAGCTATACAAGTGGTAAAGAAAATGAATGGATGTCTATAAAACATTTAACGAAAGAGAAGATATTTGCTGTACAAGAAAATTGCATTACGAGCTTGGTCACGGAATGAATTAAACTCCTAATTGCGCCGTAAGTATTACGCCGAATAATTTTTGGACCAGTGAAATGAATTTAATTCCCCCCTTCAGAACAACAAACTAATTTGTCATAACACAGTGTTTGGGAATCATTGCTGAACTCTTAACTGAATACTCAAATTCAGCTGTTCATTGTCCCACTTTCCTGAATCCTTGACGAGCGTGGGGTAGACCCGTTTCCTAAATATAGTGTGGCCCTTAGAAGACTTTATAAAAAATGATAATGCCCCTTCCTCGACCTAAAACATGACGAACCAGCACTCTTCCACACATCTGGAACTCCCAGCAGAAACAAACAAGTGTATAAATGAGTCCACTGACGGCCCGTGTACTAAAAAAAGGATTTTTTTTTTCTTTCAAGTTCCCTTCACCCGAACAGGTGCCCTTTCTCACGCTTCCCGCCGCGACCACATGGATTTGTCCCACCTTGCCATCCGTCAATGTCCCGTCGCACCTGAGCGGCAGTGGATCAAAGCACCGCGCGCTCCGCCGACAACCTCGCAGTTGCCCTCGTGCGGACCCCCACCCGCCTCCGTTGTGGCTCCTCCCTCGCTTCCCTCACACATGTGCTCCCAAGGCTGACCGCAAATCCTCCATTTATGTGCATTACGGCGTCTGGAGAGCGGAGTGACAGATCTGGAAAGTCTCTCCCATGTCCTTGTGGGCTCGGCGGCCGCTTTGTTCACTTTTGTTTGCGTCCTCATCCGAAACGGTGCAAGAAGCACGTTCGCAAACTTACGCAGAGGCTCGGGCCAGAATGTTTTGCAGCGAGGCCTACTTTGTCAGTGAGAGTTGCGCTTGTTGAAAATTGCCTACAAGGTCCATGAACAGCTTGAGGAGATGAGCGCTGGGTTGATCTTCCATGCTGGAAGTGGTGGCAGGAATTTCAGTTTGCAGATTTATTGAAACCCTGCATGTAAACTAAAGCGCGGTTGATATGAATGTTTTTCTCCCCTACATATAAAAGTCAGCAAAAGACTGATTATCGGATGCCTCTGAAAGATTATCCTGAGAGGTTGTGTTATATATGATACGCATTCCTCACAAATTTTATGTTGCAAAATGCTATTGGTTTCTGGAGATGGATGTTTCCAAAGCAATCTGACAAATTCTCCAGGACAAGTTTGTCTTTCAAAATGGCCAAGATGGCAATAAAATGGCCGCATCAAACCAAAATGACCGACTTCCCAGGCCTTATCGGACATGAGGTTTTTTTTTTTGTTTTGGTTTTATTTTGGGATTGCTCTTGTCATGATAGTGTGATACTACGAAAATTCATGCTGCGAGTCAAACTGGCTTTCAAATAATGCCTCACCATCTCTGAGGGATTTCATCCAGGACCACTTTTGAACGTGAATTTTCACCAGCATGAATGGAAAGCCTTTTTTAATTTAATTTTTTTTTAATGGGCCTCTCCTGTAATTGCCACACTACCATACATTCTCTTCTTTTCATGTGACGTCACATAACTTCTTGGTTATATTCAAACATGCTTCTCTTTCTTTTGGAATAAGTGTCGCTGAACTGAGGTTTTGTGTGTTACTCTGAACTTGTGATTTTCTTGGAAAACATGGGACACCCACTTTAAAAGTATGATATACCAAATGTAGAATGATCTTTACTGGGCCGGGCATTTCATTCACGATGCAGATGCTTATCAAGAAAAGAGTTACTGTACTGCTTTTATAACCATCACGTTGCATAATGCCAGGTTGCAATGTCGCACTTTCCTCATGGAACGTGATACCTTCTGACGTGCGCTGACGCCCACGGGAGGATGTACCCAGTGATTACCTTGGCGATACAACACGAAACGCTAAATACGGCGAGCCAACGGCTAACTCGATTTGGATTATATTGGGTTTTATAATACAGAAATCTGCACATATGACGTGTAGGAGAGAGTTACGTTGCATTTCTTGTCAATTTACAACTTATCACTTCTTCGGAGAGGAGCCGAGCAGCCATTTAATTTATTATTTTTTTTCCTGAAAAAGCAGCACAGCAAATGCCGCAAATGTTGGCAGTGAACTATATGGGAAGGAATCAAACATGGAGCTGTTGGGAATTTCTTTCCTTCTCAAAACTCAGGCATGAAGTCCAAAATGTCTCTCATTTAGCCAGTTGAAGCATGCCAATGCTTTTTATTTGTGCACTTAATCTTATAAAACAGGGCAAAATAATCAGCTAAAAGACATGTTTTTATGGGTCATAATAATTTTAAATATATGCATTGAAATATTCAAAACCGCAAACAGCTCTCTCCACGGAAAAACTGGAAAGGTCTCCATTTTTTTTTTTTTTTTTACAGCATTGTTTTTCCATGACTCTTGGCACAAATAACACGGGTCTGTTGTTTTGTGGAATACTTTTGCTGTCTGTCAAATAATGTGACACATCATAGGATAAATTGTTCTGTGCTGGATTGGGTTTTGTCGACAATAATTGTGCAAGAATTGCTCTATTAAGGAAACAGTGTGAGCTTTATCCACATTTGTCATCTTACTTATTGTATACTGCATGCATATTCAAATGTTAGATTGGATATTGTTAGTAAATACAGAATATAATTTTCACATACTGTAATTTGTATTCATTATCATAATAACTTTAAATGATACCGCCAGAAACTTACTGTTGTCAATATTCCAAACATTTACATTTGTATTGTTGATTGTGCGTTACATATCTATTTTTATGTATGGAATGCAATGTCATATTTAATTCATGACATAGAGTAAAAAATACATACTATATGTGTACATGCAAATACTGTATTTGTATAAATTTTATATGGAATTATTTAAAAAAGCCAACTTTGGACCCCAGATAACAGTCAACATTTCTACACCTTAAAAAATTCCCAAGACGTATCTCTTCACACGTTTTATTTATTTGTACTATATGTGCAATTTCATTCATACCGAAAAATTTGTTTTCCACTATGTTTCATGTGTTTTTCTACTCCAGTAAAAAATAAATAAAAAATCGAATACAGTAAAAAGATGTAATCATATTGTAATATTTGCATTAGCCTATATACAGTACAGTATGTATCCACATAGTTTTTTCTTTCATTGTATATTCTGTAATTTTAATGTATATTTATACATGACAAGACTTGCAAATATATTTGCCGTTCCCTGTTTATTACTTTTTTTGCATTTTTTTTGTATTACAGGTATTTCCATCCATAAGTAGTATTATTATTATTTACCACTTTTCATTAAGTAACTCGAACTAATCCGAGCTGGTCAGCAGACAATCACGGGTACGATACTTTTTATTTCTTTGATCGCAATCAGCTCTTACTCGTTCACAAATGTCTATGCATCTGTTCCTTGACTGAGTGCCCGATGTGTAATTGGCCTTGAAGAGACGAGCAAATACTGTTGATCGTAAAATCATTTGTGGCATTTTTACAACAGTTCCTTCTGATATTTCATTTGGTTTTCGAATTGCACGGTGGACCCGATGCAGTCCGTGTGCTGCTCTCACACATAAATGAGGCACTCTCGTCATGCCGACCGCAGTGGATTTAAGGGTGGCAGCGTTACACAGTTGTTCAATCCCTCACATATAACTCAATAAGGATCAGTTCCTCAGCAGAGAGCGTCAAGGCTAAAGGAAGCCTTGAGGGGAACACATTGTCGAAGAGTACAACAAAAGCTTTCCGTTTTTGCTCGCCATGAGCTTTTTGTTAAAAAGTCGAGAGCAGCTTGTTCTGTCGATTGTTGGCACGCTAACCAGAATGGGTGCCAGATGTCCCGGTGACCAGTCCAAAAAAAAAAATAGAGGCTGAAAGTAGCACCATTTAACGAGTGGCGCATTTCAAAGTGAAATTAGGCCCATTTAAACTTCTACATCACACAGAAAAAGGACCTACCTTCAATTTATAGGCCGATGTTAACCGCTCGAGACAAAAAGTGGGACATCTGCAAGATATTAGGGATACACTCCATTCTCCTCCATGATGAGAGCCGCATGTACAAATGTGTGCGTGTGCCCAACATATTTGTATGATACCAGTTTGAAATGGATAAAAAAAAAAAAAAATCAAAGGATTATTATTATTATTTTTTTCTGTGAACTCTAAAGCAGCAAGCCTGCACAGCATAAAAGCTCCTAAGACGTTGCAAATGATCGCAGGAAGACACAGAGCCCTTTTCCACTGCACACCACTTACTCGACTCACCAATAATATGTTTCCATTGTCAAAAATAGCTATTAAACGGGCGCCGCAGCAAAATAGAGACTATGGACTACGATACCGTAGCATTCACATCCAACGTGTGCAATTGTCATTTCTAGCCGTGTGTCCTCATAGGTTGACAAATTCCTACGAGAGGAGATTGAGGGCGGCAAGAAAAGACAGCAAAATAGAGACTGTCGCGTACAGTGCTTCAGCCTGTGTAATTGTTAAAATGTCACTTAAATAGTATTCAAGAGGAGAATGAGAGCAACAAAAAAATAAATAAAACTTGCCACTGCAGCAAACTGTATCCTGACAGATTTGCATTTTGGTAGGACCACTTTGGCCTTCTACAACAACAAGAAAGTTGCCAGCAGGTACAACCTTAGTAGCCCATGCGTCTATGCTAAAATTTGCTCACCAGTGATGGGACACTGTAATATACTAAGAAGATTTAAAACAGAAAAAGAATGTTAACATTTACCTTTTTTTTTTAACTTAAATTTAACATGATGTGCGTTTCAAAAAAGGTCATTTCAGAGCTGTAATTTTGATACCGTGATATTGCAATATTTTTTGCTCACGGTTCGTGTCTTGTCTAGTGGTTACTAAATATGATTAGTAAAGCATTTTTTGGGAGGGTGGGGGTGTTGCTGCCATTTGTCGCAATTCAAATAAAATTGCCATGACTAACATTTAACCATACACGAGTAGAAATGACAACAACTATGATCCATGTTGGCTTGGACTCCTCTTGGCTAGCAAACATGACTTTAGAGCCAACATGTAAGATTCACCCCCCAAAAAGTACAGTCCTCCATGTTTGTCCATGATGCTTACGCAGCGCCTCTGCTGCTGCACGTCCCCGCTGTGACAGAGGAAGAAGCCTAAAAAATGTGCGGCTATGCGCTTGATATGACGTCTGGCTTTCATGTCAAGCGGCTGGGTAAGGATGTTGACTTGAATTCAGGCTGAAATCCGGACCTTAATACCTTCCGTGCCTCCAGCCTGGCTGCATTGCACTGCAAAAGGAGGAGGAGGAGGATGTCACACCTGGTTCGCGCAGGTGCTACTTCCATGCTGCTTGATGGAAGTGATCGTATCCGTCGTTGTTTTGCATACGATTCACAGCCAGGGTCTCATGAATAAAAACCTGCAAACGTCACATGACCAAACTCAGAAAGCAAGGTGAGCCGTGATTGGTCATAACCTGAGCCCTGAGCAACTGTGATGTCATTTTCCATGGACAGCAAGTGGCAAAATGGCCAACGCTGTGATAAATAAAAAGGGGTCGATTTTGCCGCTTTATTCATCTTCCACAAATGCAATATGAATCAGAATGACGTCTTTAGATGACTGGGGACACACACATTTAACCTGACTTCCACTTTAAGACAGACTCTTGTAGAGTGTGCTTTCAGATCCACTGTACTGTATTCATTCATTCTTTAAAGATGCAGTTAATATCAATAACTTCTAGCAAGGGATCAAAGGAATACTTCATCCATGTGAACAGAAAAATCCAGGCCAGTGAATGACCCCACCATGTAACTCCGCTCCTGGTTGGATATTATTAGATTGCGGTGGTGTGACAGGTGATAATGAGGCGCATTGTGCTATCGTGCCATGACAAGCACTATAGAAACCGACATTTTGTCAGCAATAAATCATTGCAGCTCTTGAATTGAATCCTATCTGCAGTTATGCTACACCTAAAATTGTAGCTGGTGAGTGTGTCGGCTGATGTGCCTCGAAATACAATGGAGAAGTGTGTAAATGATTCCAAATTGTTGCAACCCGTGTTCGAATTTAATGAATTCTGGGTAAATTTTGCATCACAACGAGCAACGTAGAACCTGCCACAAAGATACCGTTGCGGCTCTCGTATTAGATTCTGCGACCAATCCGTAATGCAGCCAGTAAATGTATGATGCGTTATGTTATCATGCTCCAGCAAGCAACGTCGAATTAGATGTCGCCAGTAAATCTTTTTGGTCTGGAGCATGTGCTGAACACAGGCAGCCGCAATGAAAAAGAAGGATTTTCAAAAACACGTGCACGCATGACATACATGTTGAAATATTTGATGGCGGACCATATCATACACATGCTAGCACACGCCGAACGTGGCGCGTCGACTTCACAGCTCTTCTCCCGCTGAGTTTTAAGTGGAAACACGCCGCCCTGGTTGCGGCCCCCCTCGTCCCACACATCTGGAGGGTTTCATCCACCCACCAACTACCACCCCCCCTCCCTGCCCCATCCTCCTACACGGTCCTCATCATCATCACCCACCGTTGTAAATCTCCCCTAACTGTACTGGTAATTACGCCACACATGCTTACGCAACAAAGCGGTAGCCAAGCCCAATGACAAACAGAGCGTTGCTATAAATTAAGACGTTTTTTTGCTCTAATTGCGCTCTCATAATGTCTGTCACTAATTGTGCGAAGGAGAAAAAAAAAATGCCACAGTGCACTTTTCTTCCGTGGCAAACCTCGGTTAGGTTCGTCACTGGATAAAGTGATGGCTTCAAAGACTTATCGCGCAGTATTGTTATAATTAGCCAAAGCTCCACGCGCAGAAAACCAAAATCAGTCATCGGCCAGGAGGAAAGAATGATCTTAGGCTGAGTGGTGGCGCTGTAAATCCATATCAAGTGTCAAGCACTTGCTCAATTATATTCAATTACAGCGTGCCACATAAATCCTCTCCGTCACTCCCTTCCGTTACGATGACGTGCACATCGTGACAATTTCCAGTGCTGAGCAAGCCTTTTTGTCTTCGGCTAACCTCTGACTCTTAATATGTCGCAGCTTGTGACACGTCATGTAGCAGGCATGCTTCGGGCCACACCGCCCAAGAGAGCGCACACGTGTCGCGGGTAATGCTGATTTAAGACCAGACGGATGCGGCTGCCCCCGCTCGACGTGTTGTTGGCATGTTGATTTTGATGATCGGTGATGACCCCCGTTGGGCTCAACCCAAAAAACAAGATCTCTTTTGGGGGTTTTCCGCCACAGACTTACATTTTATATCTTCACCATGTTGTGAAAAACCCAGAGAAATAAATAGAACCAGTAAAATCATGTGGTCACTTGTCACCGGTCCACGTTAATTCAATGATGATTTATTGGTGACAAATTACCTGATTTCACATTGATCCTACTCCATTGTGTCGATGTGTCCTTTTAACAAGGAGCGAAGTCCATTGTGCTATCATGATAGGATGAGCAAAGTATAAAATCAAGTGGCCTGTCAGAAACTTGTTGCGGTTTAGATCTTTTTTGTTTATGCAGGTGTACCGAATGCTGTGGCCAATGAGAGTGTATAATTTGGGTTACCAAGACATTGGGCTCAACAATCGTTACAGCGCAGGTGCTGTCAAGCGTAAAAACTGTCGCATCATGAAGCCTCAATTAGCGTGTTGGGGAATTTGGCATTCGGCTCGATGCCGTGCTGGGCATTTCGAGGGCATTTCTTTTGACACGCCCCTGGCGCATCTGACAATTTGGTGGCTAAAAATAGACTTAATGTCACCATAATCAAGAACAGTCCAAGCATGCAACAGATTTTCTACCATTGCATTATTTCCTGCGGGAAGAATTGAATCCTAAAGATTCCACTGCAGAGTAATCTGCGAGAAACCAACAAAAACATTTTTTTCCCCCATTTTCCCTCTATCCATTCACACCACTATTAAGGCAAGACGAGGCGGCTTTATTTGTAAAGCGCAATTCACATACAAGGTAACTCAATGTGCTTGACATCGTCACAAACCAACATTTAAAAGCCACATTTACAAGCAAAATTGTAAAAAAACATTTCTGCTCAAAAGAATGTAACGTGAAAAAAAAGTTATTTAAAAGCAAAGTAGATAATTAAAAAGTAGTTTAATAAAATTATTAAAAGAAGTTAGAGCATAAGAACATGATTTTGGTTCTGTTGAGAACCCGAGCTGCCACATTCTGAATGAGCTGCAGCTGGTTGATGCTCTTCTGAGGGAGGCCACTGAGAAGACCAGAACAATCAAATCTGCCGGAGATAAAAGCATGGATAAGCTTATCGCTCACATTCGCATAAACGGGCAATTTAGAGACTTCAGTGGAATGATGGAGGGAGCCGAAGAGACGGGGAGAACATGCAAGCGCCACACTGGGAGGCCGGTGCTTGGATTCAAACCCCCAACCTCACAATTGGGAGGCAGCTGTGCTAACCTTTCATCCGCTGTTTTAATTCCTGGTCGATTTTATTTATTTGTATGTTGCCTTTTCCGCCTGCCTTCTGCAGTTGTTTTTTTTGTTGTTGTTGTTCTTACACGGAGGCTGCTCATGGCGTTGAATGTGTACAATCAAATGGACTTCTCGACTTTTGGAGCCAATTGACAGCCTGACAAGTGTTCTACGGAGCTGCGCATCTATTGAGGATGTCAATAGATGTCTTTGAAATGTACACTGCAGAGTAAGAAGAAAGCCCTTTGAAACGCTCCCTGAAAAAGAGACGGACCGGCGGGTTATTGAAAACGCCGGTCCGTATGTAAATCCTCGCCACCCACTTTTCCCCGTGGCTTCCACTCCCCGGCGAGGTATCGTTATACAGAGCCACTTTATTGCAGACAAATCCTCTTTAATGTCCTCGCAACAGCTGGAGCGGAGATAAAGAACGAGGAAGCGGTATGGCACCAGCTGTTGGAAGTATTAATGCAAAAATTAACTACTGTGTGTGCGGGTTAATTGCTTTCTGCTTAATGTGCTTTCAAAAAGCCTTGATTCCTCTTTTCTGTTACACAAACGGCATATCAGGAGGCCTGTGAAATTAAAGATCCCATTTAGTGGAAGCACTCCAAAAGCACCCCCCACCCCTCCTGCCGCTCTCCGTCCTCGTTCTTCTCACGGCTCGACGGCCATAATGGAGTCATGTGTTGAATCGCCGGAATGGTCGCATTCGACAGCTGCCGCCGGGCAGATTGAGGATGAATACTTTTTTTATTTTTTTTCGGCAACACAAGTGCCGTTTATCCATCAAGAGCTCGTGCAAAACAGTTCCTTGAGGCGTATGTATAGCAGACCGTCAACATCATACGCCCACGCCGGCAGTTGGGTGAAGACCACCCGTTTCGAACACGCTAGCTAGCATTCAGGGAATGAGCGTGTTGAGCGTTATTTTGGCCGTTTTCAAAGTCCTTCTACTCCTGCAGCGATCAAAATGTTGAAAATTAAGCCACCAAAGCTAGTTGCATTTTCTCCTCAGTGATTTGGTCGTTGTGCCCATCATAGAGAGACCCGCCAAAAATGTCTGCCATTTTGGTCCGAAGTGAGCATTTGCAGGTCTTTTTGCCCTTTTCAAAAATTTGAGGTCTCCCCGAAACTTTTTCCAATTGATTCAAATTTTTAATCTTGAAGACTAGATAGATGGTAAATGGTGAATTGCGGCGAGTCATTTTAGATTTGTCATGGAAAAGTTGGAAATGTAGTCGCTATTTGAATTTGTGTCAGCTAGAAACAAAAAGATTAAGTTTTGATATGGATCTCAGCACAGTATGCATTCAAGACAAAGTCCTACCGGAGTGTGTAACTTGCAGGAGGTCCCCAAATTTAATTGTTATAGTTCTCAACAATGCACTTTATAAATGTTGAGTTTTGCCATTTCAACATTGATAAATACATAAATAAAAAAGACTGCCTTTATTTTACATGTTGCTAAAAATGTTTTAAGTGAAGATGAGAAATGCGGTCTTAAAAAAACAACAACAATAAAATAAAAAAATTAATGTAAAGTGAATCCCAGAAGACATTTTTTAAAATAAAAAAAAAAAGATTATGGTAAGCCAAAAAGCTTGTTTTTATTTTAGTCAAATTTTATTCATTATAATCAAACAAACCTTATTTTAAAATGTCCTCATAAAAAAAAAAAAATAGCGGTTAAGCAATTATGTTACTGTGGCAACATTGCTCACCAAATGTTGAATCCGTGATCACCGAGCAACATGTTGCTCGATACGTACATCGGGAGTACAAGCACCCCCAACGGCTCCCAAAAAAATAAAAAGAAAAGAAAATGCCTGAAGAAAATGTCAGCTGTCAGCTGCTGCAACATTCTGCTCAGTCTCATTTCCTGTTGTTGGAAATATATATGTTTATATTTTGGGAGGTTTTAATATCCCCGTGTGTTGCTACTTTTCACATCACAGCGGTGAAACTGAACCGATACAGGCTTTGTCTGTCTTATTCTGTTCTGAAATGCACTTTCACATGGTGTGGATCACATGGAGTGGATCACATGGAAAGAGTTAAGCAAAGAACAGAGTCACTGCTCCTCTCGGACATGCACAGGTCACGTCTCCGCCACATTTTAATTCCACGTTGTAAAAAAAAAAAAAAAAACCCAAAAAAACAAAAACACATTAATCAGAAGCAGATGACGTGGGAGGAATTTTAAGATGATATGTTTTTATAGTATAATTCTAGGGTTATTTATGCAGGACAAGTGCGAAAACACAAATCTGGATAGACAGACGCTGCCGTTGTCCTCTAGGTGGCTTAGTTGCACCGCAATCAGACGGCGTATCCGTGGCGCGGGCTCTTCTTAGTTCACGATCGGGCCACATCTTCTACATCCTCACAAAAAAACGAGGCCGGATCAGAGAGTTGTTTGACACATGAGAGGTCGGCAAGAGGGCTGCCACTCGGCTCAGACGGGGCCAAAAAAGACGAGGCACAGGGGCCAGTTCGACTCTGTACGTTTTGCCTTCAAATGTCAGAAAATAGTCGACATATGCCGTCAAGGTGTGTCCTGGAGGATTTTGGACAGAGATGAGAACAAAATCAAAGCAGTCGGGGTTTTTACATTGTCCTACCTTTTCATGTTCTTAAATGGCAGTACAACATCGAGTTAGTTTTCTGTTACACCGACCACACTTTCAAAGTACACCGCATTTCGAAACGAGCAGCGAAACTGATAATGCAAATAATATTCCGGACAGTCTGTCAGTTTCACCAAATTGGAAGCGAACTCGGACGAACGATGCTAAATAGAGGTGACAGATTCGAGAAGTACCGTACTGCTACGTCAAAGCAAATGCTCAAAATAATCAGGAAATGTTGATGCCGCCCCCATGAAATGGTTTGGCCAAAAAAAAAAAAAAAAAAGCTTTGTGTGATTAGTGCTCCTTTGGACGAGTTCCCGAGGAGTACTTTGCTGTGTCACGTTATGGTGCCCAACGTTGTGTCCATTTTTAGAACTAGGAGTGAGAGAATATTCTGTTTAAGCCGACAAATCATCATACAAGAACGGAATGTACTTGTTTTTTTTTTCCCATTTATTTGGCTTTTTTTTTGTACTTGTGATGGCAAAAAGAGTTTTGTGATGACTTTAGAAGCAGGTTTATGCTGTACTCTGAGTACGAGTACAATGACATAAATAATAAGCTACAATTACAATTGACATTAATCATAATGTGGTGACAAAAAAACC
>CAAKHF010021994.1:0-10123 GCA_901007745.1 Hippocampus kuda
CCTGACTAGTCGCTCCAATCTCTTCCTGTCCCGGGCCGAGATGCTGCCTGACCAGCAGACAATACCATAATGGATGGCTGAGGCCACCACCGAGTTATAGAAAGTCTTAAGGAGTGACCCCTGAACCCCAAAAGACCTCAGTTTCCGGAGTAGGAAAAGTCTGCTCTGACCTTTCCTAATCAGGGTGTCCGTGTTAGTCGACCAGTCCAGTTTGTTGTTGAGAAGAACACCCAGGTACTTGTAGGAGGTCACCCTCTCTATGTCCATACCCTGGATGTTCATCAGTGCTGGTGAGGACTGTTGCCTGCAGAAATCCACAACCAACTCCTTAGTTTTCTTAGGGTTGATCTGGAGTTGATTCTGCTGGCACCAGTCCACAAAGTCCTTCGTCAGTCGCTTGTACTCCCGATCGTCCCCCTCTGTAATGAGGCCAACAATCGCAGAGTCATCAGAGAACTTCTGAAGGTGGCAGTTTGGAGTTGCATGTCTGAAGTCCGAGGTGTAGAGGATGAAAAGGAATGGAGCCAGAACAGTCCCCTGCGGCGCTCCCGTACTGCAGAGAAGCCTGTCCGACTCACAGCTCTGCACCCTTACGTACTGCGGTCGTTACATGGGCTTTTCGCAACAGCCACAGCTGTTCAGAAGCGCTGTCCACATGAACAAAAGTGAAAACTAAGTATAGCTACTGTACTGGATCAGCACTTGTATGTGGACTTGCATAAGGAAAAAAAAAAAAGTTTCTTCATTAGCCTACATACATGCAATGGTGAGTTTTTTCCACAAGATGTTTAGATTAGGGGGTGGCATAGGAGTAGATTTTCACTCCTGTCCCATCCTTGGTACCACAATAAAAAAAAAAAAAAATCCTGTCTCGTCCCAACAACTCCCGGTGAAAACTGCCAGAGCGGCATGTTGCTCCCGTTTTGAATGATTCACACTCTGATTTTGGAGGTCAGCTACATTAAAAATGGCTGTGAATCTGTCCGAGTTTTTCTACTGGATCATTCCACACCTGTGAATTTTTCATCCTGTACGGTCCCAAGCCCCATATTTAAGTTATCCCGTTGGAATTCCGTGGATTCACGCATCCCGCGGGACTCCCAAAAAATATGTCAACAACGAGTATCGACAAATACGGAAGTAATAAAACATAGCATGTTTTTACCTTGGCATAGGTACAGTATGCATCACACTAAATTGGTTTCAAACATTTTAACTTAATCATGTATTTGTGCTCTTTGAATAAATACATCAATGGGTTGAGGTGTTGAAAAGCATAGAGTACCAACAATATGAATAAATGCGAAAATAATTTTAGTACAAGCCAAATGTTTCATAATTTCCATTTTTCTTATCTACATCTGAAAGTTTTTTTTAGAACTGTGTGATGTCTGGTTGTTGAATTAATACAAAACAACAGGAGGCTACTGTTAAATTGCGTCTGTCCAGCACGAATATATATTTTATTGTGAATTGTGTTTGGAATGGAAGTGTGTAATTAGTATTTGGTTTGGCTGGATGTTTCACATTTATAATTCATAAATCTGTAACCCACACAAGTGTTTCATTATTGCCCCCCCCCCCATGTGAGTGACTTTTGCATAAAAACACTGAAGAATTATTCATACATGACAATAAAAAGTTGGAAAATTATTATCTAATCTGATTTTTGTTTGTTTGTTTGTTTTAGTTGCTCTCAATGAAAAAACCCCACCATTAAGCATTCGGCTACTTCGATAAAACAAACAAACAAAAACAAAAATTCAAGCTCCTCTTGCATCGCAAAGTTCGCTTCAAGAACTGCACCACACCAGGAGGAAAATCTGTTTCACATTCAGCCACCGAGTTCCTAAAGCAAAGTTGTTTCATTGATGATGAACAATTGTTGCTCTCAGACTTCTTTATGATATATGCACTCATTAAGAGTAACGGGCTGGTTATTCCACAGAAGTAACCTTTCTGGCGATCCTTTTTAGTGTGAAATCACTAATGGCCTGTTTCATATGAAGGATTAGAATCATATCCTCACTAAAAGTATGATATAACGAAAGCCCAAAAAAATCTGAAGAGCTTTAATGAGATAAATTACACACCTCGAAGAGATTTTATGATTTTTGTTTTTCAAAATTTAGAACAGTTCCCATGATTCTTAATTCAAGGTTCCTGACAAGATCCATTCAACTACAATAAGGAAAGAACTATTGTACACTTAATACTTTGGTCAAACAGTTTTAGTTTCTGTTTCATACAAGCAATGAAAATGGCTTTCATTCCCATGACGACTGGGGGCTTGACGACATCACGCAACAAAGCAAGCGGTTACTCAGTGTTGTCGATTTAGCGACTAAGTCGCTATATTTAGCGACTTAGTCACATTTCTTTTTCTTTCTAAAAAGGTGTTATTTCAGACTTCTGGAGACTTTGAGACTACCTCTAGAGCAGGAAGAGGTCATGCCTCCATGTCCAGATGGCAGAAATTAAGGTCACTTGTGCTAAGGCGTCATTCTCTAACGATGTAATATAGTAAACATTCAGGATATTTTTGTTTCAAACTAACAATGAATCTTCTTATTAAAGAAGTTAAACATAGCTACTGAATCAGACCATTTATTTCTTTTTTTTTTTTTACTTGTACTCTTCTACTCTGTCATTTTATGTTCTATGTCTTGAACATTGAATTTTTAAAAAGTGTCACCGATATGCATTTCTTTCACACCGATGCATGAGCCCAATTAATGAGATTACCAAAGGTCAAAGTTGAAGAAAATGCAGACTAAGGAGGTGAATGTGAACTTTGAATACAGGTGTGTTGGCATACATGTGTGGCGTACATGAGACCAGAATCCTCATGCTAATACTGATATTGCGATTTGGGTGATTTAGTTGACATATAACTTGTGACACGGGAGATGCTATTGATCATGCTCCTCATTTTCATTATCTTGAGTCACATGGATGGTTTGCAATCTCCTCTCATTAGCCCAGAGTCATTTAAAAAACACGCCACACATTTTCGTTGTACGGATTCATCCATCTTGAGTTATTCTTGTCCCTCTATTGCCAAGAAGATCACTCCAAAAACAGTCATCCATCCATTGTCCTTCCTACTTATCCTCACTGGGGTGACAGTTGTGCTAGAGACTATCCCAGCAAGTGGCAGGGGACACCCCGAACAGATCAGAAGACAATCACAACACTCCAAGACAAAGGCCAACCAAAACTTTTGCTGAATGACATGCGTTATTATCATTCTATCAAATTCATCTGTCAGCTGCCAGGAGGGAAAAAGACTTAAAAGCTGTCGGTGTCAGTTTTTTTCATAACTATGAATGTATGCTGCATGATTGCCTCCACATCAATAAACTCCACCAAAAATGGGTTACACTTCCTGCGCCACAACTTAGACCTGCTTTTAGCTGTGTAGCGGCAACTTAGAATCCTTTTGTCGCTACGTCAGCAGGGCATGTAGGTTTCTGACTCGTGCTTTTCTTCGACGGGCCTTTCCATTCCACGACGACGACAAGGAAAACACGAGGCCGCCATCGTTGATCCAAAAAAAAAAAAAAGGATTCGCTTTATTTTCTTGAAAACAAATTAAGGCTAATGAAAAAATAAAACTTCTACAATACACTTAAACGAAATACGAAATCAGTTCACATCAAGTACGAAGTACGAAATACGTAAAACGAAGTACGGTCAAAAAAAAGGTGTTGCTCCATGCCCTACTGTCTTCCTTATCCAGTTTACATAAATCTAGCCTCTTAACAGACTAAATACAGGACAACCAATGGAGCCCAGATACTTCGATATTCTTAATAAATTTGTTCCAAATAAAATATCAAATATAAACCAAACTACTTGCATCTATTAAATTCTAATTGTTCAAAAAGCTACATATATACTTTAACCAAATTTTCCTTATGGCTCTAACAAGCTGCTCCAATGATTAATCTACTTCCAGACACCAAATTTTGAGATTTACCAAGGGCATGTATAAGAAAATGCCCTCAATATGCCGAACCGCCCTGCATTGCACAACACCGTTTTGTCAAATTTCCTAACACGCTAAAGGAGGACACAAAACATGCTCCATGAAGACAACATGTCTCTTGATCTTCTCTCCTGAACACCCTGTCTGATGCTTTCTCGTGTATGTTCTCTTTTTTAAATTTCCTCAGTGTGGGACAAATAAAGGATATCTTATCTTATCTTATCTTTTGAAAATGCAGGCGACAAACCGTGATGTTTTACCCTAAAGTTTTCTCTTCAAATGATGACAATACATTGTCGTCAAATCTTCTCCTCCATGAGAAATGTAAAAACTGCACTTAGGCAAAGCCTGACACAAAGGCACACAGTAACGCTCGGAACTTTATCAATTCCCTTTTAGTACATAGCAGATAGAGGGAAGATCGGGGCTGCCCGAGCCCGACCGACCCGACCCGAAATTCAGGTCGGGTCGGGCCTTAAAATGTCAATCATTGCTTCAGCTTCGGGTCGGGTCGGGCTTCTCTCTCGCTGACTTTTTTTTTTTGTTTCGAGGCCGTGAATAGTTTTGGCCACGAGAGACCGTGGTTCGCAAAAAAACAGAAGTCGCCTCATCACAACACGTACTGTACTAAACTCTTGCAATGACAATTCAAAGAACTCCTTCCAGTCTCTGTCGAGCATCCACCCGTCATTGTTCGTCTTTGACTCTCTGCTACTCTCTCTTAAAGTGCCGCGCTAGATTCTTAAGGACGTACTGCTGCGGTGGTTTATGGCCCAATTTTCAACCCGTCAAAATGACAGACGGCCTTAAATTTTCCCTGTCCACTCTTAAAAAAAATCCGTCAGTGATGGAAAATTGTCGGTTCATGTAACATCTTCAGAAACAGAAATATAAAAGATGGTGTTTTGAAAAATCGAATGCTGAAGAGATTCTGACAACCGGAAATAGTTGGGCCGTCTGCGATTTTATGTAGAGGTCGAGCATTGGCATATCGTCGTTTGTCTAGGAAAAGACGGATGATTGATAATCTGGGAAAACCTACTTTTTACTTTTACTTCACAGTAGGAGGACAGGTGGTACTCTCTTTCAGCCCCAGGAAATCCAGCTTAGTGTTAGCCAAGGCTGCTTTCATGGCCCCAGGCTACAGGAGGGACAGAGAGGCAGCAGGCAGCAGGTATTTGCCGCCATGAGGTAGATTTAGCAGTTGTGTTAAGCTTTCGTTTTGGTCCACACAAACGTGCCCCGCGCACGCGCACACACACAGACACCACCACTCCCACCATAAGCCATCATTTGATCAAACCAGACAACCTCCACAAACACATCTCAAGGAGAGTTTTAAGAGAACCATTAGATAAAGATGAAAGTTTGGTTAGCAGCCTTGACAGCAACTTGGCAGGTTGCCAGTGCAGGTAGCTAAAAATACCATTGTGTTGAAGTTACATATGGCAGCAACGCATGAATGTGGCTGTGAATCATTTCTTTTTATTTTTTAATTTTTTGTGCCCTGCGAATGACTGGCAACCAGTCCAGGATTGTAACCTGCTGTAAGATCAGCATTTAGGCTTCAGCTCGCACCCATCTCGAATGAGGACAAGCAGTATAGAACATGTACGACGTTACATACAAATACATGTCAAACTTTTTTATCATACCTTGTTTTCTTTATATCATACTGATATTGATTGGAATAGTTTTAGGGCATTCATATTCAAAACCCTTCCATTTGCGCTGCGGCGTCATACTTTTTCAAACAACAAGCACAATCATGGACTCTGCTCTCGCGGTGTCGTACATTTCGCAGGTTAGCCTCTCTGCACAGTTGTGATTACTTTCACATTTATTTCCTGTCTGCCTTCCTTTCTTCACACCTGGTAGATTCTCTCAGGTGAGGAAGTGTACGTGTAGGCTCGCAGCTGTTGTGTCGAATATCTGTTGGAGGATGTTTCCCTGACGATTGTCTATTCTATGAACATTGTCATTTCATAGTAAATGGAATCAATTCATCAAAGTCCCACCTGCATTCGAAAAAGATTAATCAACCTTTGAAACTGAGCGGTACAGAATATCTAAGTTATAAAATGTCAGCTCATCAGGGTGTCTTTTTCTGCTGTGTGAAATGTCTTTCTGTGAGCAAGAGGTCTTTGCCTCTTGGATGTTATAGTGGGGGCTTTGTGTTGCATGCACAATTTAGTACATAAGAGTTTGGCCCTGGCACTTGTTCAATGCCTGCAAAGTCGAAAACTCAGTCGATTGGCTTTTTGTTTTCCATTTCATTAGGTATATACATCAGTCATGCAAAATTATACGTGTTGGTGTGACCATTGTCATCACTGTTTTGTGCGTGGATTGATTCCCCCCCCCCCCCAATTTCCATAGTGTGTTGTAAACGTGCATGTGAGTGTGTCTTGTATCTGTTGTCTTTGTTGTGTGTGTCTAATCCCCAGGTCCCCAGGGCTCCAGAGGAACAGCTGAAGCAGGGGCAGTGGTGGCTTGTCATCGTGGGGCTCCCGCTGTTTCCCTCCCTTTCACTGCTCCCCATATGGTCCTGCAGTACCGGATCCCCAGGGGCCTGTTAACGCCACACCACCCAGGCCCGGGCCCTGCCACCAGGTCTCTCTCACCTCCTGTCTCACCCCTGCTCCAGGGCTCATCGTCACCCCAATGTCCCCTCTACCCTGTGCCCCCACACCCCACCCGCTTTTGATTGTGCGGCTCACGCTGCGGTATGAACCATGATTTTCTCACTGTTTTTGTTGTCGTTTGTTAACCAGACATACCGCTACGCCTATTCTTTTTTGATATTATTTTGATATTATTATTTATTATTTTGATAGCGGTGCGAACACCCGCAACGGCTCCTCTTGTTTTATGTTGAGAGGGAAGAAATTTCATCTGTGCTGTTTTGTTACACATACAGTACATTTGATAAGAAAGTTTATCCAATCCAACCCAATTCTTCCTTTTTTACCTTTACATTGTTTTTTTTTCCCATATACTTCATTTGTGGCCCTTTCATTAGGTTATGCACGCCAGTGAGGATTTTTAATTTTTTTTTTTTTTTTTTTTACCGTATGTGGTGTCACCAAGTGGATTTTATAACTACCGGAAGAAGAATGTTTAACTACAAGTCTTTTTTTTTTCCTACCAATAATATTTCTTATTCAAAGAACCTTAGCAGCTCACCTCACCAACAGCATGACATATTCTCACTGTTTGACCACAGCATGTTTAGTGGTCCTCAGTGATGCCAACGCTGTCTCTTTAAAAAGTGATTTAAACTCTGCAGGCCCTCAGCAGACCTTGTTGCTAAAAGTACTTCAGTTCATCTTCACCAACCGAGCCCCAAGCCTCTCTAAATCAGCTGTCACAACCTCTCGGGGATTAGTCAAGATTTATAAGTGAACAAGGATTGCTTTTTCATACAACTTATCAAACAGATCATAAAACATCATCCTAGGGATTTGACTGTTTGGTTACACACGTTGGAGCTGCGCCTTATGGTAATGCTGTCAGGTTTGCACGTGAGAGGGAGTATCTGATCTTTTTTTTTTTTAAATGTCTTTTGCATCTAAGTCACCCCACTGAAATGAATGACTATGGCATCGCAGTTGTTTTGAAAATTGATGCATCCACAGGAACAATTATTGTATCTGCATAATCATATGCACGTTTGACCAATTAAACTTGGGTTTTTATTGTTATGATCGATGCTGACTATAAAACGTACACACGTACACATTTGACTGTAGCCACATATTGCGGCCTAGCGCCCTCTATTGACAGTGAAGGGGAACACATTTCAAAACGCATTAATTCAAGAGAGTGAAGTGCAAGACATTCTCCTTGCACTGTACTGCACTGCACCTAAATCGCTGCACTATAAAGTTAAACTTCCACATAGACGGTGGAATTATTCCATTCGTTGTGGTTTCTTGATTTTCCCTGCTTGGATTTGGGGATTGATACAATCGATTAAACAGTTATAATGCAGCCAATAATTTAATGTGAAAATCATGTAGGAGGTGTGTCAGAAAAGTTCCAGGACCTCTGTCACGAAAGCTAGATTTCAAATTCAAACTACAAAATTACAGAGCTAAACACACTTTCTGAGTGTTCTCTGCTACACCTTGATACACTCATGGAGGGCAAGGATCTTTCCAGGATCCTCGCACTTCCATCGTCCCAACTGTCTTTATGTCATTCAAGTCTTCAAAAAAGGGCCCTTTGGCAACACCTTTGAGCTTTGGAGGGGGACGGGGGGATCACACCAAGCCAGGTCAGGTAGCACAGTTTCAAAGCTTTAAAGATTTTGATCGAGATGTGGCATCACACTGAGGCTTAACCACTGCTGACAATTTCTTGACAATTCAAGTTGTACACAGATAGAGAGGGCCAGGAAATTCTCATCTCTTTGAGGCACTTTGAAACTCAATCGCTTCGTGTTCCGTGTTGTGTCTTGGAGTGCAATATCCTCTGCTGCTCTGTTGCTGTCATCAGCTGCCTCTCTCCGCTCCTCTCATTCTGTTTCCACTTTCATGCACTACAACACAACCCGTCTGCTCCAGCCCCCTCCACCAGTGCACAGGAGCCGAGTGGAGCCTGCAGCTGGCCAAGGCCTCCCCTCCTCTGGGTCACAGACACTGCAAGAGGGTGGGGATCTGGATCCAGCTTAAAGAAAAGCAAGCAGATCAAGGACAATCAGATATTCACCATGTGAACAACAGTAAACCCTCACCAACCATCTTTAGCGCTCCACCTCGCCTCATCTCAACTATAGTTCTTTCCTCTCGATCCCCTTCCGGCACCCCTGTTGGATCCACTGTCCTACTATCCAAACAGACATTGTTTGAGAACTCCATGTTTGCAAGAGGGACATGCAGTGTTTCACAAAACAGTATGAGCATCCAAGAGGAAGGAAATCAAAGGCCAAGACCTTAGTTTACTTTATTCTTGTGATAAATGAACTCCATTTTACTTCACCAAAATGATCTCACATCACATCACCTTTGTGATGTGAACTATAGTAAGTACTAGTGTTTTGCCCCGATTCGCTCGACTCAATTGACCCTTATTTTTACAAACTTAGTTTGCTCCAAAGGATTTTTATGCAGGTCTTGTTGGAATACATTGTCTGTCCTCAGTAGTCCACTGTATGGCTCCGCCCTCTGTTGTGTTTTGTGACATTTCGCTTAACCCGCGTGTTGCAATGTCCGTAGATTTTTGCGTATTTTCATCTTTAAATCAAAGACAAAGCATAAAAATTGTGCGATATGAAATATTCCAATTCATGTTTATATATATATATATATCTATCTATATATATATCTATATATATCTATATATATATATATATATATATATATATAGATATATATAGATATATATATAGATAGATATATATATCTATATGTATGTATGTATATATATATATATATATATATATATATATAGAGAGAGAGAGAGAGAGAGAGAGAGAGAGAGAGAGAGAGAGAGAGAGAGAGAGAGAGATAGATAGATATGTTTTGGTCATAGCACAGTACCGCTTTTATTGTCCATAGAGGGCAAAAAATACAAAGAAAAAAATAAGAACTGTATGTGAATGTAGCGTTGATGCCACTAAACATTTTGAGTGGTTGAATGTAAAAAAAATATTCAGGAATAACTTAGGGTATTACTTTTACAATTTTTGTAAAATTTTTATGTTGCGTTATTTACATTGTTTGCAGCACAAACAATTCAGTATGGGCTGGGCGTCTTCCCCAATCATTGCACCTGTTTTACCTACAAAACTGCCAGCCGTTCATCCAGCCGTTCTTGCTGCCACCTCGCTGTTACGTTCAAGCCTTCCTGTACACCTCGTTTTGGTTCCTCCGACTGCTTTTGGTTCCTGTCCCTCTTCCTGAAAATAAACCAGATCTGAGTTCATTATGTGTGCCTGTGGTTCCTGTGCTCATCTCAAACTCAGCCTAACAGGTATACAGTGGTTACACTGTTGTAAGTGAACGGGAGACCAGATTGAAAAATCACACACACACACACACACACACACACACACACACACACACACACACACACACACACACACACACACACACACACACACACACACACAGTCTCGTTTCACAAAGC
>CAAKHF010021995.1:0-30000 GCA_901007745.1 Hippocampus kuda
TAAATTACGCCTTTTTTTTTTTTTTTTTTTTTTTTTTTTTTTTTTTTTATGGAAAGATCAAATATTTGCAACCTCATATATGAAAGCGTCATACTATTTGATTTCATCAATTCAGTATGAAATTTGGACAAAGAGTAAAATGCCTTTTTCTGTTTGGGGTACATTTGTGGCAAATTCCTCGAGATTTGTCAGTACAAGCCCTCAGATTTGCCCAACATGGCTGCTTCTAGCCAAAATGGCTGACACCATTTCTATCTTAAAAAAAAAAAAAAAACAGCCAGTTCCACACATCAACACAAAATTCAGTGGACATGACAATGATATCAGGATGCGTAAAAAACTTTCACGGACCCATGCCATGTATTGAACAGGAAGTCAGCCATTTTGATCAAATTCCAGTGCTATTCTGACTAAATGTGTCCAAATGAGCCCAGTCAAAAGCAGATATCTGAAAGAGAAGCACAACATCTCTTTTTCCTCTGCCATCTAATGTGGACGAAGCACGGCGTTAAAGTCTGATAATTATACCGAAGATTTGTCGTGGAAAAGCATTTGGGAGGACTTGTTACTTGTTACTCCTCGCTTGAATGTTATGTTTTTTTTCTCACATTGCTGAAAAAAAAAAGTTGACAGCTTACTATCTTTTCCCTGCCATTCATTGTCCTCCACTGCTTTGTCTTGGAGGATTTTCCAGACACTCACTGATTTCTTTTCACTTTTGTTGACAGTTCGACCTCGAACTAATCCAATCAGCTTGCATTATCTTGGTACGGTTCACTGTTGACAGGCCGACAGAAGGGTGCATGGGAACGGTGTCTTCCCAGGTTAGCTTGCCATGACGCTGCAAGCGGACGAAGCCAAAGTCACACCTTGTTAAGCCTTCACAAAGGAGATTTTGTGGGATTGCGTGGAGTGAAGGATTTGGGTTTTAGTGGCCAACAGTGGGTCAGTGTGTCAGTGTATCAGTGAGTCAGTAGACTTTTAGTCTATCTATCTATCTATCTATCTATCTATCTATCTATCTATCTATCTATCTATCTATCTATCTATCTATCTATCTATCTATCTATCTATCTATCTATCTATCTATCTGATGTGTTTTGGGAATTATTTGCTTGATTGTGGTGACAGAGATTGCATTATTGTCATTGATTGATTTATTTGAGAACTGCAAATGTCATACTGGTGTACAAAAATGAGTTAACCACTTGAATAACAATGATTAAAAACAATACAAAACTTTCTGAATAAATTTGAGCATTTCAGACTAATTTTAAATTGAACTGCAATGACCATTTTTTTGTCCAATTTTTTTGCAAAGAGGGCCAGATTTTGTAAGGTGAAACTATGTGGGGGCTGCCCAACCATTCAGCTTCAAGTGTCTTTAATTATTCACGGAGTACATTCTCAATCACCTTGTCATAGTTTGGATGTTGTGCCACTTGATCTTGAAAACCGCCACAGTCTCTCAGCAAATTACGTTGAAACAGTTGTTTTTGTATTTCCGTGTAAAAATGTACAAATTCACACTGGTCCTGGAGTGACAGCCATGTCCGTCAACTTTCATTTTCTTCCCTAGTCTGCATTTTAGAAGTGGGCTGGAGACGGCCACGCAAGGATCATGTAGCAAGGGGTGCATTTGGAAATTCACTCTAACGCCTAACACGACTCAAGTGGCATGTTCGGAGAGGCAGAGTTTGCTCGGAGCGTATTTCCGAAAGCATAGGTCAGCTGCCATCTTCTGCAGAAATATAAAATAGCCTTTTCTACTGTGGTTAACGATGCTGATGGGCCACAAATGATTAATTTTATGCTACTGGCTGCGGATCGGTGGGAATTTGAACATGGGCTGCAATTGGCCTGACTGAAGTTGGCAGGTGATTATTTGCTGTAACTTGTATTGAACAGATTTCGCAATAGTTTTGAAAAAGTCACATGGTATTCAGTCAAGATAGCTCGTTGATGGTTTCAACTGCTGAAAAATGTCTGTTATACTTTTTTGATCCACTGTGTCAAATTCTGTCATGGCAATTGAATTATTCCTGGGTGATCTCACGTGCTGCATCATTTTGTGATTTGGCTGGTTTGTGATGATGTTTGACCATTTTACATGCTGAGTGAGACAAAACGTATCAAGTATCGTAAAACATTCTTTGGCATTTTGATCCAAATTGTTGACAACATGATTAAAGTTTCCAGTTATGTACCAGATAGCCTGAGTCAGATTTCTTCAAATTCCTCCATAAACCTGCCTTTTTGTTTAAATGATTACAATGATCATCTTTGAATCACCAAAAAAACCGACAAAAAACTGAGATATTCAAGTGAATTTAAAGTAGGCATCGATTAGAGTCCATTTGGATGGTGTAACGCCAATTCTTTTGGCTGACCCCTCCAAGAGCTGCCAACTTTTGGCAAGTGTTTTTTTTTTTTAAATCTTTTGGAAAGATTACAACCTAGCAGGGTACCCCGCCTCTCGCTCAAAGTTAACTGGGATATGCTCCAGCTGACTGGTGCCTCTTATGAGGACAAACGCAATAGAAAATGCAAGAAGAGAGATTTTCAAAGTCATTGGTTTTAAAAGTACTTTTCCAAATCCAAATCTGAATTCCATCCATCCACTGCCCATAGAGCTCCTCCTTAATAGCAGGGGCATAGCCAGAAGGTTTTCAGTGGGATGGCCACAAAAAACACAGATCTCAAAAATTTCCCCAAAGCTATGTGGGTGGCTTGGGGGGTGACAAAGGGTGGCCTTGCCCCAAGCGGGCAACTGTAACCCTGCCCCTGCTCATTAGGATTACAGTTAAGCAATTGGTGACTTAATACGTGGAGTCAACAATGAACTGGTCACCAGTCAATTGCAGGGTACATTTAGATAATTTAGAACAGAGGTGTTTTTTTTTCTCAATACCATCCATCCATCTTCCATTTTCTACTCACCTTATCTTCACCAGGGTTACAGATGTGTCAGAGTGTTTATCCCAGCAGTCTTCGGGGAATAGGCACACCCTCGACTGGTGGTCAACCAATCACATGGCACACATAGATAAACAACTATTCGCGTTCTCATTCACACCTATGGACAATTTAGAGTGTTCCATTAACCTGCCATGCATGTTTTTGGAATGTTGGGAGGACACCAGCGTGCATGCAGGCACAGGGAGAACATGCAAACTCCACACAGGAAAGCCGGAGCCGGAATTGAACCCTACACCTCTGCATTGTGAAGCGGACGTGCTCAACAATCTATCACCATGCCGCCCTCCCAAAGGCCATATTCAGAAAAATCAAACGATGCGAGGGGCCACTTTGATTTTATTTACCATGATAAAACTGGGCGGCCCGGTGGTCCAGTGGTTAGCACGTCGACTTCACAGTGCAGCGGTACCGGGTTCAATTCCAGCTCCGGCCTCCCTGTGTGGAGTTTGCATGTTCTCCCCGGGCTTGCGTGGGTTTTCTCCGGGTACTCCGGTTTCCTCCCACATTCCAAAGACATGCATGGCAGGCGGCTTGAACACTCTAAATTGTCCCTAGGTGTGAGTGTGGGCGTGCATGGTTGTTTGTCTCTGTGTGCCCTGCGATTGGCTGGCAACCAATTCAGGGTGTCCCCCGCCTACTGCCCGATGACAGCTGGGATAGGCTCCAGCGCCCCCCGCGACCCTAGTGAGGATAAAGCGGTTCGGAAGATGTCTTGCTGAATATTGTGTGAATTGTGGAAAAAAAAGTTCTGAGGAATTAGAATGCGGGCTGCTTAAAAAAAATATATGTTTACCGGTATGTTCTGATATGGCTCTTGATGTGATGAGCAGAACCACAAGACAAGGCTCGCATGCCCTAGATGTCGTAATTTATCCTGAGCTGGCTCACATGAAAAGATCATTTACCTTCATAGCGAAATCAAAATATGTGCATGCCAAGGGAATGTGATAACTGTTTACACACCAAACACAGACAGTCGATAAAGCCACTTCCACTGTTTGTATGAGCAAACACACCCTTTGCCTTACAGACCGTGGACATGACAGGAGCATGCCAGCTGAAATTGGTCTTTTGATCACAACAGGGGCATGCATAGGGTTGTGGTAACGGGGAGGCTGCCCTCGACATCCAGCTGGGGGGAAGGGCATTCACATTTTCCCCATACTGGTCAACCAAAATTTTAATTGAAAGTCTGCCAGCAGGGCATCTGCTTTAGATCGATGAGGCAATTTCTTTTACTTTATTACACAATATTTAGTGACCTTTTTTTTTAATGTTACCTTTGACAAATAAAGCGATCCTCACTATATCGCGCTTCATTTATCGCAGCCAGTACATCGCCTTTTTCTTTTTGTCCCAAAGTACTGTGTTCAGAAAAGAAATGCCGAACGACTCAGAGGTTTTTTACATGCCTGTGCTGTTTCGGCAACAGGCACTCATTCAAGGCACATGACTGGTGAAGTAAATACATGTACTGCTGCAGTCTTTGTCACAAATATGTAAAGTATAATCGCTGTTTATATATTTTAAACATCCTGGTACCCACATAAACTTACACAAAATTCCTTGGGGCTGGGAGCAAACCCTCCTTTGCAATTTTTCACTTATCGCGGCAGGTTCCCTGTCCCCATTAAATTAATTATTTATTTAAGATGCAATATCAAAGAAAACAGCACAGATGCATTTGTGCATTACTTTTATTCCAAAATAGATTGATACAGAACATTAAAACTGCAATGCTGTAATTAGATATAAATCTGACAATGAATCAGTCAATAAAATATATTATGTATAAAAAATAAAAATATAATTACAGTCATGCCGCTACAGACAAAAGCCACCCATTTTAACACAAGTAGAACCTGAGAAAATCCACTGATTCACATTTCCTTTCTGTGGGCTTCTTTATATTGTGAAGTAAACGATTGCCCAGATTGATTAATACTGTACATAGTTTTCGAGCACAATTGTCTCGGGGTGTTAAAGTGCTTGTTATGGTATGATTTCAACAAGATGCTAATAATAATAATACATAAAAACCCATTTGCATTCAACAGTAAAACAACAATTCAAGTGCAGCTTTAGGGGCAACAGATGTAATATGTCCAATTAGTTGTGGATGAAGTAGAAGTTCATATATTTGTACTACTAACGCAAGACATAGCTCGGTGAGCCCGTGTTGTGCAAATAGAATGATGTCAAGTCCCCGATGAAATGATTAACTGACTGGGTTTTGTTGGAAAGCTTCTAATTATACATCACTCCAGTAAACTTTGGACTTTGACAATTATATGCGCCAGGGTACAACAGCACATACCCATTTGACCCACCCGCCACGCAGACCTTCACATTACCCGACCACTGAGGCAATCGTGTCCAAATGTTTGCCAAATCATGACCTTGAGTTTAAATGCTGACCGTGTTGTCCAACTTAAAAGACCGCTTGAAACAACAATACAGTGGAGATGCTGAGTAAACTTTTTTGGGATGAGGGAGGGGGAAGGGGTGCTCCCACACAATGCCCCCTGGAATGTTAGGGTCGGGGGGGAAAAAAAGAGCCCCCAACACCCTTTTAACTGATTGACACAAAATTGGATGAGTGTGTCTATGTCAACAGGATCCACTAAAATGTCTCATGGACCCATAATCCAAACCGAACATCAAGTGGATCATTTGGTTCTAATGAGGGTACAATGTAATGAGATTTTTTTTTCAACACATTAGAATATAAAACAAACATAATGACAGTCAAGAGAAATTGTAAAATTTTGGTCGAGTTTTCTCTCTGTTATATAGTTCAACAAATAGTTACCCTAGGACCAAGAATTCTGTTTTGACTGTTCTGCTATAACTCACATTTTTCTTGTTAGAGACCCCTAAATACACTATTTTATGTATTATATATATGTTTTTTATTTTTTAAATGATCGGCCAATAAACCGGTTATCTGACTTTTATTCTACCAAATTTTGGAAACAGCATCAGTCTAAAAAAAAAAAAAAAAATCCATATCGGTCGGGCCTTAGTTCTAAAATAATCTCTTCATTGCCATTCCTGATGCATTCCATTGCATATGCGCCTGTAATTTGTCAACTTTAACTTGAAAAATGATGTCATTGTATTAGCCAATATTTTGGAGCCACGGGCAAGCCATTTGTGGCCACCTGTACTACACATACAATACTCTAGGACTGCTGCATGAGAACAAATCTACACATTGCTACAAACTCATATTATGTGCATCCGCAGGACTCCACGATCATGTCAGGCACGTCGGTTTTGATGATACTGTGCTGAGAGTTGAAGTACACCATGGACAGAGGCTGCCGTTCTGTGGGGACGCAACACGAAGACGCGGCCGTGTTGATGCCGTTGACCTTCAGCTGGCTCAAGACGGTGGCATGGAAGGACGAGGCGATACCGGGAGATCCGGCCAGATGCTGGGGGCACTGCCCCACGCAATAGTTCATGTGGTAGCCCTCAGGCGCGATGATCCAGTCGTGCCACTGGATGTCCTTAAACTTGATGTACAGTTCTTTCTTGCAGCACACGGTGATGTCGTCGCCACACCGCAAGGAGCGTTTTCTGAGCAAGTGCTTGGCGGGGTTGTCGCGGGGACGCACCTGGGCCATCAGGAAGGGCTGATACGAGGTCTTGGGAGAGTTTTCCAGGGAGCAAAGATTTTTCCCATCCTCGTCGCAGCGCACCTCCAGATGGAGTCGCTTCTGACCGCCATCCAGGAAGGTCTGGAGGGTGTGGCTGATGGGGAAGGTGTGCCAGTTACTCTCCTGGACCTCCAGCATCTTTTCTATAACTAAGGTCCGGTTTGACTCTCCACCGTCTGCCGTGAGGAAGACTTGCGCCGGAACTTGGTAGGGTGACTTGGAGGAGCGGACGTAGAGCCAAAGGGAGGACTGCAGCACCTGGAGGCTGCGTCCATGTTCTTGAAGGAACTTGAAGGTAAGGCTGAGATTTGCTTCATCCCCATTCCCACGTTCATCTGGGGGTCAAACACAGTCGACACGCAAAGTAAGGAAATGTCAATGAACCACAATGACCAAACTGTATGTATCTCGGGCTGCTTACACCTGATACGGCATTCAAGCTTGGGATACAATATCGAAACATTACCATCAGTGTCAACACCATCTATTAGTCTTTGTGTGATTCATGTTTAATATGTTTAACTATTCATCTGTACGTCGATCACCGTTGCCTTGTAATTGTTTGCCCATGCGCCCTTCCGTTTATCTGTGACGCCAGATACGCTTGCTGTTTACCTGTCCATCCATCCATCCATCTGCCCGTCTCAATGTCTGTCGATGTCACCTTCTCGTTGTCTGTTCATTTGTCCTGTTCATCATCTCTGATCCTAGCTTTTTGTTTGTCGATGTATCCATCTAGCTGTCCGTCCGTCTTTAATGTCTTTTGTCTGACCAACATTCTTTCCATACGCCGGTCCGCTCTGCCATCAGTCTGTCTGTCCATCCATTTGTCCCTCTGTGATGCCTTCTGTTTATCAGTTGCATCCGCAGCAGTGGTTCACAAACTTTTTACGCCAAGTGCGACCTCACAACATACTTGGTTGACTCGACAAGTACCATCATAATGACTCTAAATAAAATGATGTCGTCGTACAGGCCGCCCAATTGTTCATCAAAAGGAAGGAGAGGTTTTATTCTTTAAATTTGCATTCAATGTTATTGTAAGCTACTGTCACGTTATGCACAGTTTGAATATTAACACTGCTCTCATATAACAGCACCAAAAAAAAACTGTGCTTCATGAATCAGTGAAAAGGTACTGCACATAAAAGTTTAAAAGGTGAACAAAATGTTTGTAAACGGTTATAAAATATTAAATCCAGATGTACATAAAAGTTCAATACAACCGACTGTACTAAACAATTAAATTCACGAAGAAAAAGTTCAAGCTACATAAAGTATTACATACCATATAAGAATGAGCATCTTTCAAATTTAATTCAGTCATACAATTCATCTTTCTGTTTTTTTTTGGGGGGGGTATTGTATCTCAGTTCGGCTGTCTGTCCATCTATCCATCTAAGCTTCCTTAAAAGTGTGTTGTTGCCCATCCATGATGACTTCCGGCTATCTGTCTGTCCTTCCATCATCCACCTGTCCCTCTGTTTGTCTGTTGGTCCATCTAACTGTGATACCTTGTAATTACATATCTGCCATCCAAAAACTATCTGAGAGTCATAAATATACACCCACGAGGTGGCCGTCCATCCTCCCATCAATCCATGCATCCGGTCTTCTATCCATCCGTAGAATAATCCATCCATCCATTTGTCAAATACGTCCCATGCTTGCGTTCATCTTTGGGTCAAAGCTGTTAACTTGTCATTTTGTGAGTATGCTATGCTGGCTGAGAGAAAAGCGAAATAAATCATAGTCTTAACAGTTGCTCTTTTGTAATAGGACTGCAGAGTTAACAGACACCAGCCAATTAAAATGCTGGTAGGCTATTATCATTACACCGATGACTTGAAAAGTCGTGAGACAATTTATGCTGCACTTTCACCTAATTTCCTCACCACCTGAACAGACAAATAGGCACAAAGAAACCGTTTTTTTTTTTGCGGAATGGTACATGTCAGACTGTCACGTAAAAGTTCTTTTTTTTTTTTTATTATATCAAGATCACAGAGCACACTTACTTATATCGGCAAAGCTGACTATTTCATAGCCTTGGTCTTTGGATAGCGCATTGTTGTCAAGTTCGAGGGTACCGTCCTGCTTGACGCGCCCGGAGTGCAATTTGCGCAGCGCAGTGAGCAGCGCCGCCCGGGGCACAGTCTGAGAGATCTTGGGTCTCTCTTTCAGGTGCAGCTTGTCCAAAAGTTGCTGCTTGGCGATCTCCACCATCAGCCTCTCCTCCGCGTCCCTCCCCAGGGACCGGGAGCCACAGGACGCGCAACCCGGAGGGCTACCGCTTACCCAGAGACCCCCAGAAAGCAACGGGACCAAAAATAGAAACGTGCGTAATGAAGGCTGCGCCATTTCACTGTCAAATCAACCTGTGCGTTAAAATGAAGAATAGAAGAAAAAAATAAGTCTTCTTATGTTTTAAATTGGAGGTCCTGGTCTGCAGCTGGAGAGTTGCGTGATGCCTCGGTGTCCTGATGGTGAAGATATCTAATGTGGGGTAATCCACCAAAAGTGGTGACACGTTGGAGGGACGCACCAATAAGCGCACCGGGGCACCGTGTGAGGAACTTTGCTGGCAGCGCATCTGCAGACGTTAGCACGTACTCATAAGCGGACATGCGGGAAAGGCAATGTGGATGTCTGATTGGCGCTGACCCGAGGACATACGGGGGCAACTACGAGCGTGTGCGTCCGGTTTGGGGAAAGTACACAGTGCAAGAGTTGCCCCTCACACGTGGGGGTGAACAGCCCTCACTGAAATGCGCAGAAAACGTGACATCACTTCAGGCGGCCAAAGTTGAATTGAGGTGCCCTTTCACCCACTTTCAGCTCGGCATAATGTCAGGTGGACGTCATCCATACGTCTCAAATCATAAACGGCAAAATTAAATGCCATTTAGTGGTTTATATTTCCATTAATTTTGTCTACATTTAGCCGTATATGCTGAATTGTTCAACTGTTGTTCGATATCAAGTGCATATAAGTAGTGAGAAAACGTACCAGAACTAAATAAATGATCTTACCTGCTTGTGGAAGCTTTCTGCTTGCTTTTACATTTTTTAAAAAATGCATGTTTTAGCATATTATATTACAATAATATGTCTGTGATGCACATTCTCATTTAAAAAAAAACGTTAGTTTTTGCTGAAAGTATGATTAAAAAGTGCGATGGTATTATGTCGTTTTAAATATTCGTGCCCAGTACAACTGTTGATGAAGACATGTATAGTGTAGTGCATGACTGCCAATATGTGGAGTGTCTATGTAATTACAACCTTTCGTTTCGGTCAGGCAGGAAGGTCACTTTGTAATTTGCAACGTTTCATTTAATTTGTTAAAATAATATAAGCTTTTCAAGACCACTGTGGTGGAGCTACCATGTAAAAGCTTACTCCTAGCAATAAACATTCAGTATACAGTAAATGAGCCTTTCAAGGAGTGTTTCTCAAACTTTTTTACAAACAAGTACTGTCAAGAAAATCTTGGATCTCAAATACCAACTTGACCAACATAAAAAACATTAGCATAGTAGGCCGAAATCCTTCCATCCATCCATTTTATAATTGGCTTATCCTCACAAGGGTCGCGGGTGGTCTGGAGCCTATCCCAGCCTTCTTTGGGCAGTCTGTGGGGGACACCCTGATCTGGAAAAAAAAAGCTCATTATATTGGGGAAAAAAAGCACATTATTGCATTTTTGTATATAAGCGCACCAGCGACAAAGGAATAGGCTTCACCGGTCATTTTAATGTAATGTGTTCTTATTGGCTCAGCGGCACAAAGCTTCATGGTCACCGTAGTTCACAATGCTGTGTTCATCTGAAACAGGCTAAAAGTAATGTCTTTTGACAGAAATGTACCGCTTTTAGTATCGCAACATGATGGTGACGATATCGTGGCAATTATTGCAATGTCGCCGTTATCGTGACATCCCTCCTTGCGATACAAGTCAAATTTGAGACGCAAGTGCGTTTCAGACTCCAACCACCAGAAGGTGGCAGCAAACTTCACAACATCCACCATCAGTGGACTCTATGCACGCACCATTTCCACGTTTGGAGTGCTACGGCGGGATAGTTTCCGGTTGCCAAGCCAACTTTGAGCGAAAACAATGACAGCATCAAACTCTTCAAAATACTGTATACTCATTGTCGACCGGAATGACGTCAAGTTACCAAAAAAAAAAAAAGATGCATACCTTTCTAATTGCTCCAGCGTGTACACAAACTTGCACGCGTTTTGAGATGGTTATATCAAGTTTGTCAATAGTCTACAAAATAAATGACAACTATGCCAAAGTACTGTACAGAAAGAGTGAATGAAAGAGAATAATAAGCCTTTATTGTCAACATATCGTGCAGATGCGGCAAAACTGAGGTTATGAAAATGTAGACAACCAAAAATACAATAAAAATGCCAAGCATACTATTCACTGCCAGGATGAGGATGTTGATGTCTTCTTGATCCCTGTGACTGCAGCTTCATGAGAGGAACCGCAGACACCAGTGCCTCGCTCGCTGGGCACCGAATGGAGACGGGGAGACAGACAAAGGCGAAGAGATGGACCTTGAACCGCCACCCATTCGTTGTTTCATTGTGAAATTGTTACAGCAAATGTATAAGCAGTCTTTCCTCTTTGTTGGAGTAGCGGCTCACTGTAAAGGTGTTTCACTAAAAAGCTGGGTTGATGTGCGCAAATGCTTGTTTGTATATGTATATGGACAACAACAACATCCAACATCTCTGTGAGTGCAGAAGAGCACAATACTGGGGACAGCGAAGATCCTATGCAGAGCCCTCAAGATCCCAGGCATGAAGGAGATACCGCCCAGGTGGGCAAGGAAACGGCACAGCAAGGTCAATTCATTTGTTTTTATTGGATACTGAAGACATATGGAATTCAGATCAAAAGATGTGCATAACACAAAAGTTTTAAATCACTGCTTTTATTTCATGGTATTTACATCTAGATGTGTTAACTCAGGACAGAGTACCTTTTTTTTTTGAAGCCACCCTCTTTTCAAGCGAGCGAAAGTATTGGAACATGAGCTGGATGGGTGTTTCTAGTTGTTCAGATGTTGCCTTTTAGAGTGATTGCTTAAACATTAGAGAGTACCGGTACTTGTTTTTGCTTTGAGTTTCTTCTGTAAAAACTACATTTACTGTCAAGCAAAGAGACCAAAAAGCTGTCTATGGGAGAAAAGCAAACTTATTTGAAACTAAGAGGGAAAATCGATCAGGGCTATAGCACAAACATTGGGCCTAGCCACAGTCAACACAACAATTTGGAATGTCCTGAAAAGGAAGACACTTCTGGTGCTCTTAGCGACAGACATTGAACAGGTCGGCCAAGTGTATCAAGAGTAGCTGATGATACATCGAAACATTGTGAGAGCTGTCGTCAAAACACCCAAAGACGTCAGTGACAGCATTGCCAACGTCAACAGGGCAGGGTTGTAGGTATCATAAGCCACTGTTCAAAGAAGACATTGAGAGGAGAAATGTACAGGCCATACCACAAATGCAAATCGCTCATCTGCAAAAAAAAAAAAAATTGGAAGGCCAGATTGGATTTTCCAAAGAAGTACAGAGATAAACCACAAAAGTGTTGGAACAAAGTTTTGCGGACTGATGAGACCAAAATTACCTTCTATTGAAGTGATGGAAAGGCCAATGTATGGAGACGGAAAGCTCCAGGCTAAGCTTTTGATCCAAAACATACAAGTTCATTTGTAAAGTATAGAGCAAGTAATGTCATGGCTTGGGGCTTCCATGACTGCTTCTGGAGCAGTCACACTAGTCTTTATTGATGATGTAACTCATGTTGGTAGCAGCAGAATTAATTCTGAACTCTATTAAATCTCTCTGTCTGGCAATCTACAGAAAAAGACAACCAAAATAATCTGCAAAAGTTTCATTATGCATCAAGACAATGACCCAGAACACACTGCCAACTCCCAAGGTTTTATATTGGCCAAGTCAATCACCTCCTGTCAATCTCCTAAAAAGGAGACTGAAGAGACAAGCTCCCCGAAACCCCCCCCCCCCCCCCCCCCAAAAAAAACAAGAACTGAAAGAGGCTGCAGTAAAGGCCTGAAAAAGCATTTCAAATGAAAAATGCAACAGTGTGGTGACATCCATGTCTTGCAGGCTTGATGCGGTGACTGCAAATAAGCGTTAAACCACCAAATATGACATGTTATTCACTTGAAATTAATATAATAATGTCCGTTCCAATACTTTTGCTCACTTGAAAAGTGGGTGGCTTCGGACAAAAATTGCTCTGCCCTGAGTTGTTTAACACACCTTGATGGAAATACCGTGGAAAAAAAAAAGCTAGGCTGCTGAAATGTTGTCTCATGTTCATCTTTTGACCTCAAACCCAAAGATTTAAAAAAAAAAAAGGACTTAACCTTGCTGCCATGATGAACATGCTATTTGGGAACTGATTAAAATGTAATATAACATGTCTATGGTAACAATGGTAAAGAGAGGTAAATAATCATCAAAACTTTGTTGTACATTTTGTTGTGTACATTTCATTTTGGATTAAAAAAAAATAAAATTTGTGAACTTGTCGGACTCCAGTTTGAATAAGAGCACACCCCATAATGCACCAGAGCACTTTACTGACGGAAACTGTGAGTCAAACCTAGCTGCAGAGCGCAGATTGAGAAGTGACTGAACCTACATGTTTGACTCCGCCCACATACACTCAAATTTTGCACAAATGACTCCAAATGACCCAAAACGTCCTCATAACATGGTTCAGGGGTAACGTTTTAACAGTTACACTTTTTACACACACTTTTTTTTTTAAATGATGCACAAAACTCAAACACTTTGGTCCCTGTGGGAGCAAGCTGTTGTGACATCGGTTTACACACACTCATCTTCCAATCACAATTCTAACTGCAGCCACCTTGATTTCTGATTGGCATGGGAAAAAAACAGCTTTCCATGGATCTTTTTTGTGTCAAAAAAAACCTAATTAGAAAATCAACAAAAGGAAAAACATCTGAAAAAGATAATTTTGGAAGGAGACTCTTTTTCAGCTAATGTCTCTCTACTCCTCATTTCAATTTAAAGTGCAAATAAGAACTTATGTTTGTTTAGAGTGTTATTTCTTCATTATGAATTATATGTTCACTTACATTTATATTATACTGTATTTATTTTCAACCAATTGAAATTGAAACTAAAATTGAACATGTAATAAAAATTTGGAACGGATTGATTGCATTCCCATTAATCACAATGGGTAAAGTTACCTCGATTAATGAACTTTCTCATCCAAAAATATTCTATGTGGAGGACATATTTTGAACAGGCACTCAGAACCAGGGTCAAATCCTCATTTTCTGGACCCCGGGATACGCTGGGCGTGCTTCCGTGGCTTTCCGACAATGTTCACCCACATTGGACGTTTCAACCACTTCCGGAGTCAAACGTTTAGCTCCACCCACATGTAGTCCAACCCCAATCTACGGGCTGCTGGCAGGGGCAATTGGAGACTGTCGGGTGGTAGGGTGGGTGAAAAACTGACGCCGACACACAGTGTACGTACACTCACAAACCAGAGCTGAGACTGCAGGGGGTAATCGCGTTTCTTTTCTTTTTTTTTCCTTTAGTTTCTATTCATTTGGACTCTGTCGATTCGGCCTGTTGCTGTCGGCGTCTTAAAATGACTTGCTTTTGAGTCACCACAGCGAGCCTGTCGTTTCGGCTCACGCGACGCTATTTTGACAGTCCGGGGGTCGCAGTGAACCACCACCACCACCAGCGCCTACCGAGCTGCTAGCATTAGCCCCTGGTAAGTCACATACGGGCAATGAGGTTAATGACATCTAGCTAGCACCTTCCCCTTTCCGGGGGGGTTGGCTGACAAGTGTTCTGCCGAAAACGCATGCTATGTCTGGGCTTGCTAATGTGCACGATTCGCGATCTGATAGTGTAGAGAAAAGACGAGTTCGTGGGCTAAGGTTAGCTACATGCAGTGTGTGTGTGTGTGTGTGTGTGTGTGTGTGTGTGTGTGTGTGAGAGAGAGAGAGGGATAGGGAGAGCGAATATGTGCACGCGCTTGTGTGTGTGAGAATATGTGCATGCGCGTGTGTTGTGGCTAATTATATGCGCCGGGGGAGGAGGAGGCGAGGAGCTTATGCCGTGCGTGCTAGCTATTGTTAGCTTCTGGTCTTGTGTGGCTAATATCTCAACCGGACCTGGTTCTGACTACACTAACCATCTGTTCTCCTGCAGACTCAATTTGAAAGAGGGAGAAAGAGAGTAGGGTTGAGGGGGATTCTACAACGCGGACCCTCCCGCATTCGACCCGGAAAAAAAAAGGTAAGGCGAACGCCTCTGGTGACTTGTTGAGTTCAGATAATGAATGTAAAGAGCCATCTTTAAAGTTGCCTTTCGACCTGGTGCGAGATTGTGTTGAAAAAAAAAAATCGCGATTGAATGAGGATGAAACGAGGAGGTGGCGCTGCTTCGAGGAACCGAAAACCTTCCTTTCCTGTGACAACACGATCTAATATATACCCACGAACGACCGCAGAGAATAAGATATTACATGGGAATTGACGGCATCCAAAGCAAATGTAAAATCTGAATACTGTGAATCCCCAATTCACAATTTTCAAACTCAAACTTTTTACTTGACACCTACTTATTACCACCTGTCAGCGGAATTTTGTGGTCTTTCCTTAAAACCTGTCATGATTTCACAAAAATTACAAAGTGCTGAAACTGTTTGGAATGGGCACCTCACCCTTCTAAATACATTTGAAAATGGAGATGCTGGGTTTTGCAGTAATTTTTTGTTGTTGTTGAAACAAATGGCCTGATATCGCCTATTGAAAGGTATGGTAAAAACACTTCACATTACAGCAAAACCGTATTACTCGAATATTCCTCAACAAATCTCCAGAACCCTTTTGTTTCATCTTTTATTGGGGAATCCTTTCTGCGATGAACGGACAAATTTCATTTAAAATTATTCACCCTTTAATTCCGGGGATTCTCTAAGTCTGTGTATCAAAATTACTGTGATGTTTCAAACGGCGTTACTTGTCCTAGAAGCTTGATTTAAATACTACAAATGGAAAATTATTTGTAAGAATTGTAGTGTGGGCAGCATAATAGGTAATGTACTTAAGTAATCAATTGTTGATTTGTCAACGTTATTTGTGATGGAGGTTTTTATAGAGGATTGAACTGCACATTTGATCTTTTTTTCATCAAAGATGGCAGCTATCTGTTGAAAGGACAAGGCATTATCTTATACAATACATCCTGATTTATATAGCACTTTCACAACAGCATCTTGAGAAATAATGAAGTCATGCTGTTTTACTTTTTTTGACCAAATTTTCTGTCGGCGATGCACGCAATCACAAATGATTTTTTGCCCAGTAGATAGCAATAATTTGCAGAAATTAATAAGGGTAATGCTGTAAGATGAGTTTGAAAGCATATATTAAATATAGGCAGTTCTAAAATATATATATATCGCGGCAACCCTGATCTCTAATCCCTACGAATAGGAAGGGTCACTCTTAAAATAAATCCACCTCAGTTAGCCTACTTTTTTGGATTTCAGTCCGCAAGTGTCCACAATCACGTTTTCTCATTTGCTTTTTTTTTTCATTTGAACATGAAAAAATGCTTGACAAACGGTGACTTTACATTTTTAACACCTCAGCAGCAAATAGATGAAGAGGTGCTCGTTTTCGCACAAACTGGGATCATTGCACAGACCCCTTGAGCTGTGACTCGAACATCTGCTTTGTGGTGATGAGTAAATAATAGAATGCTTAATGCTTGAAAGTCCAACAAGATCCATTCCGTGACGTTGGTTGACTTTTAAATTTCTGGCGAGGGTCTGCGAGCAAAATCAACCATTTTAGGGTTGCTATATTTGAACTAAGTTTTCCCATAATATAAACATTGCCAATTGGCATGCGCACCAAAATGGGAAGTAAAAACCTACCAATCAGAAGCAACTCTTCTGCTCAGTCGTCTGCATGACGATTGGCGATGGTCATTGACCCTAATGACAGGGAAAACACTTGAGTCACAACACTAAATTCTTTAATGCTGCCTGAAATGAGGTCCAATGAAGTGCACTGAATTCACACATTGACAGTTCAATGTCTAAAATTCATATGACATATACATTAAGTCACTGTATATAATCCTAACCCAAAACTTCAAAGTTCACAAGATGTGTAATGTTCGACTTGGCGGTTTCACTGTATGTTGTTTTGCAATTTAGCAAGCCTGGATTCACACTGCAGGTCCAAGTGCTCATTTCCAATTTAATGCCTGTATCCTATTTTTTTTAAATGGTCTTTTTCCATGTATGCTACGTTTGAAGTGACTCATATCTAATATGTCTGTGTTTATGTTCACGGAACACATTAAACAACCCATATGCACAGATGCCCAAATTGCACATGAATACCTCCATAAGGTTCCAATCTGCAATTACAGTCATCCTTCGCCTCATTGCAGACACTTTACACTTTCTCACTCTATTGCTGTTTTTTAAATTATGCCTATCCTTGATTTGAATTGCTTATCCTTTCCTATTCTAATCCAATTAAATTTTACATTGCAGATTTTTCTCGATATTCTGGGATTTTCCGGTGATCATTTTCCCCACACTTACTGTTATTGTAGAATTACGCAACAGCCCGGTGGAAAGTGTGTCTCTAAAAGACAGAGAATAGCCAACATTTGGGGTCATTTCACCTTTAAAAAAAGAAGATCATGAGTAATATTTCGACTGCAAAGCAAAATTGGCAAAATTGACGCAACTGCATGTCAGCGGTCGATGTTGTTAGCTAATTTAATGTAATCTACCACTGCCAGTTAGAATGAATTCTAATCCGGTAGGCAAGGATGGACACAGCTGCAAGTGCAATTTTAATGGCTTTCTTGAACAAACAGTAACAAAATAAACAATTAACAAGCACATTCATACACGAGCTGCACGGCTACAACTGAGGCACTCAATGGGCAGACTGGCTAACGGGTGGCCATAGCCAGCCGCTATCTTGTGCCTACACTATCATTTGTTGACTTTCACGTTACTCAACAGGCCAGGCCCCACCATTTACAGCCATACATAATCATAGGTCACTGATACTAAATTGTAAAACTTGAGGATGCCCATCCCGGCCCCAAATTGTTAAAAATAATACTTACACCTCACATGCATGTTTCAGATTTGTATTATGTGAAAATCTTTGTCTTATTCGTTATCTGATTACTTGATTTATCGATGAGATGATTTGTAGAATCATCAATTATACAACGCCCGAATCCTAAGAGGAAATGTTGAACAAGTGTATAGTGAAGGGTGATAAGACTGTAAGAGTCATAAAGCTTTAACATACATATCAATAAAAGAATAAATATATGGCCAATGCGTTTGTCAATAAAATACAAACACTATATCTAATTGAATGCGTCTTATTTTTTCTATTTATGCTGCCATGATGCAATATCCAGTTTTGCCACTCAACAGCAAAAAAATTTGAATTGTCACTTGAACCTGTGTCTGATATTTATTTCTTCTGTTTTTTTTTTTTTTTTTTTCCCCATACTGCGCAATATGTTAGGTGTGCTTAGCTCGGCTGTATTCCACACCCACTATTAATTATTTATACAAGCCAAGACGGCTGACATGAAAGCATTTAAAAAAATTGTCATTTAAGAGATCTGATGCCATTGAAATTGGCAGCTCTGATCCACCGGGATGCAGTCCGCAGGTTTATTCACCAGCGTGCTATCCATATCTGCTTACGCCTTTGAATGTCTCGCTTGCAGCAGCAGTGGAAGAAGAAGAGTGGCTTTTTCTAGTGAGATTTCAAGAGCTATTTATAGATCTCTGCCAGAGCACCATGCGTGGTGTTGCTGCTGGTGCTGCTGCTGCTGCTGCTGCTCCCATCCCTCTCCCCTCTCCTCTCATTCTCTTTCTTTACTCCGTCCTTCTCATCTTTCAAACTGTTTGTTTTCACCCCCACACCTCCAAAACCGTTGTTTCCACTCGTGTCCTCCGTCGTTTGCTTTGAAGTCAATTATTGATTTGGTTGGAGGGGAGGTGACGGGCTTTAAATCTTTGCCTGGGTGACTTCACAGGCTTTGCTGCAAAGCTCAGAGGGTTACGATGCATATGCATGACACAGTGGAAGCTCTAAGGTCGAACATGGTGCTTTGGTCTTGGATGCTGTTCGACATCTGATTTGTTCCTATTTCTCCCAAATTCATGTGAATTCGTCAGAAGTTTTGTTCATTCGCCACCATCAAGGCGAGTTGATGGAGTCGGTGATTCCTGAGTTTGGAGCGAACCCGCAACGTGTTTAGCAGGCAGTAGTCAAAGCTCGTTGTTGTTAGCGCTAGCTCGCTGTTGCAGCATCATCTTGCCTCGAACTGTCAACTGTCCGACTGCAGGTGACATAAGCATCCCAATGAACCTTTTTAGGACGGTCATGATGTGTATACATCCTGACTGAACGTTAACATGCCACCCCACAATGAACACCCAAGGGGCTGCGTGTGGTCCATTTTGACTCTACAACTGCATTAGCATGGATTAATTTTTCATTCAGAATCATCCGAGATGGAAATAATGGTCAGTAGTACAGTAGAAGATATCAAGAATAATAGTCACTCTGGTCTCTATTCTAGGCTTACTTTTGCTAATCGATCAATCGTTTAGACTTGTTAAACTTAAAATTGTCCAAATCATCTGAACTTCAGCCTCCACAGTAACTATTCTCAGGTTCCTGTAGTCCTCCATGAAAGCAGATTGCTTTTTTTCCAAATCAGAGCTTGCAACCATTTGCAAACATCTGCTTGTACTTTGAAAAACAATCTAATTTTTTTTTAGAATTTCTGACAGATTTTATGGAACGGAATCATAACTCATTTAAATTTGGTTGTTTTCTTGTCGTAGTGTGTAAACATATTTAAAGGTCAAACTTTCCAATATCGTCACATGACCAGTAATGTTGAATGCGGCTGAGGTATGGACAATGGGGTGAAGGAGGAGAGGATGTCATAGGCAACAGAAATGAGGATGCTAAGACGAATTGAAGGAGTGACACTGAAGCACAAGGACAGAAGGATTTAACAGGGAGGCTTTAATTGGAAGGTAAAGGAGATCAGAATCAGGTAGAATGGATATCTGAAAAGGATGGAGGAGGAAGGCCCAGTTAGGGAGGCTAAGAGTCTGCAGTTGAGGCCTTTTCACACTGCACTTAGCAATGCACAGTAGGCAGTCAATTAGCCAATTCATTGTTAATGTGATTTTGAGAGAAATTTCTCGAAAACTTTCCTATTCGAGAGTGCTGTCGCGGTGACGTCAGGAGGGCCCATCAAATTGGGAGAGATGCTGGCGGAGTGATTCCAGAATATGAACAGCAAATGGCAAACAAGCAGGAAAGCCTCCCCGTTACTTCCTTGTTGGTTTCTAAATATGGTCATACTTGCACCAGGGTTCGGTCGCCTTTGTGCACTGCCTTGCAGAAAATACCAGCAAAACCAAGTGCCGTGTGACACAGCTTTCGGGATTTGCTCCACTTCAAAGTTAAAGGTGAGGATGCTCACAAGTTCTTGGAAGTAAAGATTATATCTTAACCCTGCAATTTAGTGAGGAAAGGCATAGAAAAAGTTTTGCTTGGACCTAGGTCTAAATGCCATTTTACTTTGCTGCCGTAGGACAGAAACCCCAACCTAAAAGATGAATTTTACCATTTTGCATCACCTCACCACTGCAGCAGCCCAAAGTCTTTATTAATCATACAGGTAGTGTTTATATTATGTTTTAAAAATAACTAACTGCCAAAAAAGTGTAAAAAGAAGTTAATGGATGTGATTACAAATTGTAGTAAAGTCTACATAACTCACTTTGGTGTTAATTCCACTCTGGAGATGCATTGAACACTCCTCACGTCATCTCATTTAACATGAACTGTCATACATATAAAATGAAATCACCCAAGCATAACATGTAACCTTCGATTGCACACGCCTACTGTGTTTGCATTTCGGACGTCCCATCAACATAAACATTTTTAAAATGACAAAAATGGACAGACATGTTTTTGACAGGACCAATGACATTATTTTGATCATAAGGACAAGCAAATGTCGTTTTATTTGGTAGCAGCTAATGCAAGAATCAAATGTTGCAATCTCCATCTTCACTCAGTGCAGTGCTGCTTCTTGTCACACAGCACAGACAGATGGATTTACTTCACAAATGTAAATTGGTTAAAATAATCCAAAATGAGATCCATATGAGGTAGCGTAACATACTGTATGTTGATGAGGTTTCATAGTTTTTCATATCGAGACCACCCCCGCCTGTGCGGCGATGGTGTTCATGGCGCAAAATCGTTTATTTGCGATATCTTTGGCCACTGATCCTCGCTTAGTGCCTCTCCTGTTTATCCATCCTCCTTTCTAAGCCTTTCACCTCTGTCTTTTGCTGTCCCACGAAAGAGTTGAAGAGCTTGGATGCAAAAGACGTGGCTCTGCTCGCTCGAGTGAAGCATTAGACGGCATTAGTGCTGTCCTCTTTATCCCCGGTCATGTGGCCGCCCCGAGATTTCTGTGAGAACAGTTGTGAAATATGCAAAACTCTGCTTGGTTGTTGTTGCAATCAAGTCAATGATCTGGCTACCATGTCCAATGCGCAAATCTGTTCTCGACTTTACACTTTTGGGTGAGTTTAAGGACAGCCCCGTGCCCTTGGAAATGATATATTTGACCGTCCCAACAAAATTCTTCCTTTTTACAAGTTGAATGGCTATAGTTGGAAGGGGACATCTGTTGGAAATCTTTCAAAACTGGTGACCTGGCCACTCTGTTGGTGAAATGAATCATTGACACACCCATTAACTGTAACTTAACTAACCTATCATGCTGTGCTAACACCCAAAAGACAATGGGGAAAAAAATGTCGATTCATTGTTATTTTTAACACACTAGGAATATTTTCATGTTCTCAGCTCCTCTTCCACTGATTTATATTGGAATAATGCTTCCAGGAGGTGTTATCATAGCAAAGGTCTTCAGTACCAGCCAATTCTAGACCCCATTTTTCTTTTTTTTTTTTACCCTAAGTCTTGGAAAAATTGAAAAAAAACCCCAAGTATCTGGGGTTGAACGTGTGGACTGTGAAAAGACATAAATATATCTTTGGGAGTGAATGAGTTAAGGACATCTTGTTTTTTGAGACAGTTCATCAACAGTCAATTGCACACAATCACCCAAATGTATAACAGTTGATGAATTGATGAGCACATTAGAGGGTTTTAATATGGGAGTGTATTAATGTATTGGACGACTGTATTGTGTTTGAAAGTTAGCAGCTCCTTTTGTCAATTTGTTAACCGCTAACATGTTTTCGTAATCATCTCGGTTGCGTCTTTCCCTAGTAAATCAAAGCTGGCGCTTGACGTACTTGGATCCCAAATGAATCCTGGTTCTACGGTAGCCAGGCGAGGCACAAAGCAGACATCCCTTGACGTCTTACCTTATCCTGAGCTCGCTGCAGATAGTTGCTTTGATGCTGAACTTTTGACGTCCTCCGCTCGTATTCACTGAAGCTGCAGGGAGAACATGCAAATAAGTCATCTTGAGGGATTAAGGCTTTCCCAGCTAATGAGTTTTTTTCTTTCATTAATTTTGCCTGCTATCTTCCCTTTTATATTCTTTGTACTGTATCTTTTTTTAACCGTTAAAGCAGTACTGCGTTTTGACATCAGCTGTCAGCACTTCATACCCCGCAGTCAAGTAGTTCCAATCAATCATCAGCCTCCTAACACAGTGATCCCATAATTCCGCAGCCCCTGCCTTTTATGCCAAACCCAGTGAAGTGAGAGAATTCCTCAATTGTACGTTTTCACAACGCGACGCGGCCTCCCGCCGTCAAATAATTAGTGATGAATTCTTTGTCGGAAACGCTCTCAATTGCTGTCAATACAGAAGTGAGAATCTGGATTGAATCTTTACATCCCTGTCTTGGCGTAATGGAACGGCTCTAATATTACCTGAGAATGCCCGTTTACACGTAGTGTGAAAGTGGATTGATCATTAGTGACTATGCTAGTTCAAGTTTAATGATTCGGGGAGCAACGTTTCACAATCACGCAACCTTGGTGACTGATTCATGTAGCTTTTTAAAACAGCTGGGGTGCTCACGAGCCCTCGCTTGGCTGTCACTGCAATTATATCGTAGCACCGAGAGCAGCAAGCGAACAAGATGTGCGAGGGAGGGAGGAAGAGAGAGAGCTAGAATCCATGCGAAAGGGAGCAGGCTTTGCAAGAGACGGCAGCGTTGTGAACGATGCACATGTTGGCATGAGAGCGGGAAAGAGCCAGCCAGCAAGGATTTTGGTCTGTGCGAATTTCATTGAGAAAAAAAGAAGCGACACCTCTCAACATGAGAACAGGGCAAGTTGTCGGAAGGAGAAAGTAGAACGAGCTGAACTTGCCGGAAACTCACCCCCCCACCGACAATGGAATTCATTACCTTTTGCAGTTAAGCAGCGAGAGTTCTTTCTGGTCCACAACTGCTGTTTCTTCTGCCGTGATTCATTTACCGAGTTTCAAAGACAAAACACAGAACAACTATCTGACCTGATCCGACTTGGCTGGAGATCCATCCAGATGACTTCTTCATACCGTAAGAATGTTTTGTCTCTGTGTTATCTATAATTGAAATTAATCCATTGTAATCCTAGTCTGTATATCTTGGTGCATCAATTCATGCCTCTGATTGTGCTCTAAGCATGGCATGTTTTTTTTTTTTTGGAGGGGGGTGAAATTCTGCTGGTAGTTTCGTAACCTTAGTACTTTAGTATCTTGCAACTTTTTTTGGTGTTTTTTTTTTTTTTTTTTTTTTTAGTCTACGGTGCGATTTGAATGAGCAGTAACTGACAAACTGGATTGTTAACGCAAGCTATGCATCAAATATGGACCCCGCCGTCTTGATGACTTTCACTAATTTGTGGCCACTTAAAGGCGGGGGTAATGAGGAATTCCCTTCCACCGTGTCCCTGTGTGGGTGGAGGGCAGTGGGCGGAGGTGGTCACAGCGCAAGAAGGCATCGCTGCAGCGCCGTCACGCCGAGGAGCGAGGGGAGGGGTGTAGCGAAGAGGGGCAACCTAGTCGCTTACATAAGGCTGCATGTGGGAAGTCCTGCGTTAAGAGACCTTGACGCTTATCCACAATGATCATCTTAACTTGGAGCTACAGCAGTGGCCTGTGGTCATGTCAGTTTAGGTGTGTGCCACGCACGCTCAGAATCTCATTTTCTCTCCCCAAGGTAATTTGCGTCCATGTTTTCACTGTCTGTTGAGACTGAATGTGCGGACAGCAGTAAAACAAGAGGAGGTGATAAAAGCACAACAGAAGAACCCTCTTGAATAAAAAATCAGTGGTTATAAATAGCAGCGCGCCCTCATTGACTGTTTCAGGTTGAGGAGACCTGGCTTCGAAGACACGCTCTCCGCTGATGGTTACAGCCTTGCAAAATCCCACTCGCAATTACCCGATTGTCATTTGTGAAAGCTTTTTTAGTGACTCAGCCCAGATCTGTTTCGATGAAATCTGGAAGATCATTATAGCAGTTAAATTCGAGGGTTAGGCGGGGGGGAGGCGGAGAGCTCATGTATCCAAATCACCAGATTTGCCAGATGGTGGCACGACTATAACAAGTGTAATTTTTTTAAATTTAATGTTGCAGCACCAAAAAAGCAATTAGCTCTGTGAATCCATGTGTTCATTTATAGCTGGGGCATGTAAACCACACTTATCTGGAACATAATACAGTGGAGCCTCCAAAGTCGAACACCAGCTGTTTCATGAAATGGGTTGACAAAATTTAATTCTATTGTGATTACAGGTGGTGGAATAATGGGTTCATAAAAGCTTTATTAACCTAACAATACAATGTTTTAACTAACATGGACTCACGAAGCCATCATTAACAGTCCAGTATCAATACATTAGCAACAGTAAAATCACTTAACTTTAATGATAAATGGGAATTAGGTAATACACATGCACCCCTTGCACATCATTCTTTAACATACAATCAGCATGTATAAAATGAAACCAACCTCTAATGTGGTAAAATGTTGAAACGTAACTTATACTTTGCATTTTGATCACAAGTGACAAGTAACTGGCAGCTAGCCATCCTGCGTCAACACTTGTTAGCTAGCACCTTCTCTTAGAAGCTATGGGTTCACTCTTTGTTGTCAGACAACATACACAACTGAGTCTCCAATGCACAACACTTATCAGATGATCAAATTCAAAGCTCTTTGTTCATAGCGTATTCATCCATACAGTAAATGCCAGTGGATCTTGTCTTCTCTTCGGTTCTTCTTTCCATCAGTACTGTCCTTTCAGGAAAAATCGTAGGAAACAGCACCTTTGATGCTGGCTGAAATGAGGCTTAGTGAGGTACAGCAACATCACACATTTATGACATTACAATGTCCAGTAATTGCTGTGGCAAGGCGTATTTTCCCTAAAAACTTCAAACATACTCCATTACTTTTATTTGTTTAATTTTTAGGTAATTTAGCACTCCTGCATCCCAGGTAGCTGGCCTTCCTGCAGCCTGCATGCTAATTGCCTGTGCGTGGGAAAAAGACCAAGCACAAAAGAGAGGATGTTCAAGAGGCAGAGGGAAGGGTGGGTTGGGGGGGTGGGGGGGGGGGGACAAAATAATCAATGGCACCCTCTGGAGAAACTCACTGCTGTAATTGCCTCTAAGTCAGAAGGTTTACACTGACTCACCTGCAGCCTGGAGGAAACCTACACACCAGGGTCATTCATTCAGTGTAGTTTGTACAGAATGCGCTGGGCGAGTTAAGATTGCAAATATCGCCCATTGTTAATTGTGCAGGGCAAAGCTTGATTGGCGGCTCTCAATGAGTCGAACAATGCACAATTTCAGTTCACTCTGATCATCTCATCGTTGAAGCAATTACAACCTCGATTGCATGCCACCAAATCAGAGCAGATGGTTTAGTTTTAGGTGAATTTGTAGTATCACAAAGTTCGGCTGGCCGTTGTATTTAGAAATGCTTGCAGACAAGATTTAAGAGTTCAGAGAATGAATCTATCATGTCGCTAAAAACTCAAAGTTTGAACAATACAAAGGCAGGGGGACATATTTGGAAGTGGTTCGTTTTCACGAGCGATCCTGCCTGCAGTCCTACAACCACACACACAGTGGTTTTCTTTTCTGTTGTTGCAGAATGGATACAGCAATGTCCTGGTTATTATTGCATCCTCCTCCCCAGTGGCTATTTTTGGGATGCAACTTGTCGCATCGTAAGAGTGACGTTAGCCCTTTACACGCGTGCAACACGGTGCCTGACTTGGTGACTGGCTGGTTGCCTGATTTCTGGGTAAAGCCTGCGAGCTGGCAGTTCTCAAGCCCCCATCACTGTTGGCATGGCAGGCCAGGCTGCCAGCTGTTGTCAAATGGATGTATTTGTGTATGTCAGGAAAGCCACTGGCCCCCATCTGGATTCAGCTAAATTCCGAACTGTACGATATTCATCTTATGCCAAGGATGAGGACATGATATTTATTGACCAGTGTTGAGTTTTCCCCAATTCTCACGAACAGGGCCACCTTTTCCTACTGATACGTCTCATCAAATATAGGCCCCCTTCTCTGACCATAACCGAGATGCTCTACTCATTTTTCAACGATGACAAAGCGATCAGTGCAATACTTTATCGTCAACATATTTGATAGAAATAAAGATGTATAATATTGTATGTACTCGTTCACATTCCGAAAACAAATGCCACATCTAATATGAATGGAACGCATCCGTGATGTGACACACATGCGCACAAGGCACCTCGAGTGACACGTCCAAAAGACGACATCATGCGGCAGTTGTTAACACAAGTAAATATGGTCCAGCGTGTAGGTGCTCATTAAAAAACAAAAAAACAAAACAAATCATACATTGACAGAGGGGCAATGCTGGAGGAGCTCGAAATACTTTGGGGAAATGGTCTTTTCGATCTCTGCATTTCAAAGGGATGTCTGATAATGACGACTCCACGTCATTGCCTTCACTCCCGCAGGGAATGATGCGTTTGCCTGACTGAATTACGTACTACTATCACTACAAATGTCTGTTTTATGCTTCATGTTTCAAGTGGGATTAAATTACTGGAAAGTCAATCATAAAGTCAGCACTGTTACTCAAAACAACTTTGCAGATTCACGGACAATCGTCAGTCTGCCCCGCATATTGGGCATATTGGGACGGATCTCTGCGATCTGCCCATTCAGGCTGAGGTTGCTTTGCAAAAAATCTGATATGTATCCGATGTAGGACCACATATTGAAGTTACCCGAGTTGGATTTGAAAAAAATCCGAATCTCATCTCCCTCCCTTCTCTATAAGGTACAGGTTTTTCGTGAAGGTCTCTCCCTTTTGGATCACCCTAATTCTGTAGTTAATGACCAATGCTGACTCGTCACCAATATTCATACTGTGGATGGCATCACATTTGCACAATGAATTTAGTTGTGGGTCTTCTTGCAAGTAAATCCTACACATTTCACAACTTTCCGGTCACCAGTTAGCATTCATTGCATGTTCTACATGCAAAAAACACGAGCCCAGACTCAATGTATTTGCACAGAATTTCATCAAATGTATGCTAAATTCCAGAAGTTGTCTGGCAGTAAAGGTACTGATTTTGTACAACCGAGCATTTCTTAACATTTAAAGATGGACGCGCTATTCTATTTTCTTCCCAGTTGACCTTAAGAGTTCATCCATCACACTCGAGGCTATACCACAGAGTGCGCGCCGATGGTGGGAATTGACTGAGCCGGTATCGATCCGTGTTGTGTTGAGGAGCGGGCGCTTCACAGCAGTCCCAAGTGTGAATAATCATTTTGTTGTAAAAACAGAACCAAAAAAAAGACAAAAGGTATTGGCAGTTTTAATATAGAAGGAGAAATGACGCACTGAGTACATTTTTAAAACACTATAAATATGTATTTTTTTTTTTATCTGCACACATTAACCATAAGCTTATAGGTCAGAAAATGTGTCGGTATTTGAGAATTACCTTGGTAACCGCAGCCTGTAATGTCAGCGAGGGATCAAACTGACCGACTGTGTGAATGCAGCTTTAATTTTACTGGTGTGAATGATACAAGACAGTCTGCGCGTGAAGAAGCTGCACATTTTAATGACTCTTTGTGAATGAATCATATTCTGATCACTCTGTAAGCCTCATTAAGTCCGAGGGATCTTCAAGCCATGTTTGGTTGGCACGTGTGGGTTTGTTTTTGTCTGTGCCGTTTAGCCACGTCGTTAAGTGTCCCCCCCCCCCCACCCCCCCTCCTCCCAGTGGTGTAAATCTGTGTTAAACTCAGTCCCCTTTAATAAGGGTCTTGGAATTTGGGAAAGCGAAAGGTGGGTTGGTACATGAGGGGGTCGTGAGGGTGCGGAAGGGAGTGAAAAATATGGGAGTGTTGAGGGATATGGCTGGATTTCTCTTGGCGACAGAGCTTGTTGCCATGGATCTGATCCTCCGATTGGCGGAGGGTTGGTCCAATCACTTAACAGCACAGATTGTTTCATCATTGAGAAGTTTTCCCCTCTCTCTCCCTGTCTCACTCGTAAGCCGCTGCTCCTCCGTCTTTCTCACCTCCTACTGGCTGCCCAGAAAGACTGAAATAGAAGTTGTGATGCTTGGAAATGAACTAAAAGGTGAACTGTTTGAAGTCGAACTGTGTTTCATGCATCTTAATGTTTTTACGGGGGGGATACGACTCTTTATTCTGACTGATTAGCAGTCCTCCCGTGAGGTAGTTGTTACATTCTGCAGTGGTAAAAACGGTGAAGGCACTCACTGGCTTGCTTTCAGGTGTTTCCTCCGTTTGTCATGTACAGAATCACACGTGACACAAGAAGGTAGGGGTGTCCTGATGTGATATTGAAATTGAATATCAATGTCATTTTAAAATACACTATCAGATTATATCGGTCTAAATCCAAATTTTCTGATATTAGCATTCATCTATAAGCAGTCCATTGCAGACTTCGTTCCTACCACCTAAAAAAAAAAAATCTGGCTGTACTGAAGTCAACTTGAATTGCTATTTTGCAGTACAATTAGTACAAATTGATTTTATTGAATACATTCTTATTTCTCAGGGTACTTTAAATTATTTTAGTTTTTGTTTTATGTTGAGAGGGAAGAAATTTCATCTGTGCTGTATGTTACACATACAGTACATTTGACAATAAAGTTTATCCAATCCAATCCAAAAGCCACTGTTGGAATGGAACTCGGTTTTAAACAGACGGCTGCTAAATTTTGGCCATTTAAACCAAGGACTGTTCCATGTTTGGCCATCCCCCTGCTTGTTGCTGATAATGTCATATTCATTGTGGGTATATTCTTGATTTTTGCCTCAGGTATCCACAGACTTTTTTTTTCCTGGCCTGAGCACAAAGGGCCACTTGAAATAGCTTAATTCTTTTGTCGTCTTTATTCCTGGCAGAGTTTGACGTTAACTCTGGTCCAGTGGCCCCGGAGCCAGCATGCCAATGTGTCTTTCCACCACCTACTCAACGATGCTGGCCCCGTCAGACTAGAACAGAAAAAGTCACATGAGAAAAAGGCCAAAAAGAGCATTGCCGATTTTGGACCAAAAGACTTTCATCACTAAATCAAGCTTGCCCAAACAGAATGTAGTGATGCAAAAAAAACGCAATTGTGACTGGGCTCGAGGGGTTCGCCTCGTGGTGCTATTCTTGGAGTAGTCCATCCACCATCAGTGGCAGCAGGACCACGGAATGGCGGTGAGAGCAGCGAAACAATAAACAATAAAGCTAATAAACGTATTGGCATTTTTCTCCCTCGCATTGGATTTGACAAGCCAAGATTTAACCCCAATCTTTATTTTCACCTCAAAAGCTATGCACATCTCAATCTGAAGTGATGCATCGCTGCCATCTACTGCCGTTAGTTTTTCATTACAGTTTTGTACATGCAAGAATTTAATCGACAAGCTATGTAAGATGTCTTCCAGATGGAAAAATATAATTAACGGTTATATTTGTCAGTGGCAATGAACGGGTAGGTTTTAGTTGATGTAATGTAAAAGTTAACAGCAGTGAATGAGTCAAGTCATGGTACCGTAAAGGTAATAACCTTACTTCAATTGCTATTCGTGTCCTCCTTTTGGTGCACCTCCCAACTTTCACACGCCCCGACAGGCAACTGAACCTAGAACTAAACATATGTAGATCCTGTAGCTG
>CAAKHF010021997.1:0-14710 GCA_901007745.1 Hippocampus kuda
GCTACACTCTCTCCTGGCACCACCTTACAGTCGTTAACCTCCCTCAGATTACCTCTTCTACATAGGATATAATCTATCTGTGTGGACCTGCCTCCACTCTTGTAAGTTATCAGGTGTTCTTCTCTCTTTTGGAAATAGGTGTTTACCACGGCCATTTCCATTCTTTTGGCAAAGTCGACCACTGCCTGTCCTTCCAAGTTCCTATCTCTAAGTCCAAACGTGCCCATCACTTCCTCATCACCTCTGTTACCTTCCCCTACATGACCATTTAAGTCTGCTCCAATCACTACTCTCTCCCCCCTGGGAATGCTCTCTGTCACTCTATCCATCTCATTCCAGAACTTTTCTTTTTCTTCTAACTCACAGCCCACCTGTGGGGCATACCCACTGACTACATTCATCATCACACCTTCTATCTCAACCTTCACGCACATCAACCTGTCTGACTCTCGTTTTACTTCTACTACATGTCTAGCATATTTTTCCTTGATAATCACCCCCACTCCATTCCTCTTCCCATCTACACCATGGTAGAACAGCTTGTAGCCTCCTCCAATGTTTCTAGCCTTGCTGCCCCTCCACTTTGTCTCCTGGACACACAGAATATCTACTCTCCTCCTCTCCATCATGTCAGCTAGTTCTCTGCCTTTCCCTGTCATTGTACCTACATTTAGAGTTCCTAACCTCAGACCAATACTTCTAACCTTCCTCCTTTCCCTCTTTCTCTGTACCAATCGTCCTCCTCTTCTTTTGTCTTCTTCTTTGACCAACAGTAGTCCAATTTCCAGCAGTACCCTGTAGGTCAACAGCACTGTTGGCAGTCGTTTTTATCCTGGGCCCCGACCGATCCAGTATGGAAATCGTTTTATCAACTCGCATTTTCGTTTTGGCAAAAGTTTTACGCCGGATGCCATTCCTGACGCAACCCTCCCCATTTTCCGGGCTTGGGACCGGCACTGGGGAACAGTGTACCCCCAGGGGAGGGCACTGCTCCCCAGCGGCTGGGGAATGTAAAAAATGTAAAAAACAGAATACAGTAAATAATAAAAATGATGGTCATTTAACTTTTAACTGCGTCCTCATTGTTTTTTACCCTCTTCAGTTCATGTTCTCTCTTTGAAGTGGTTTTTGCCTGGCGTTTGGTAAAGAACTGACACAAGGACGTTTGCTTTCGTCGGCTTTTAACAATCCTTCGAAAATGTCCAAGGCAAACATCAACAGAGTGATTGGCCGACTTGGGAACGCCTTTTCTGAGTGATTCACATTTACTTAAAACTATCGGAAGGGCGAATGACGTGGACGCTGCATAGACACATATCTATCTATCTACACACAGACATAGTCAGGATGGTGCTCGGTAGTAGCCAATGGCAGAGCAGTTAGAAGTATGTTGCATTCAGGAAACTCGGAGCTGTGAGTAGCAGCCCACACTGTATGTTTACCTTTCGTATCTTGAAATATCTTTCGTAACAAGAGGCAATATTTTCCCATAGAGGCGTTTCGTACCTTGAAAATTTCGGAAGTAGAGGTACCACTGTGCACCGAAAAAGAAGACTGAGGGCTGCTTCTCGTGAAATATGGTGAAAGCCTTACATTCTGGGGACCTGACATCATCAAGGCAGGCATAATCTTGCCAGAAATCAACAAATTTGTCCCCCAGAGAGCCTCCAAAATGTAATCACTAGGTGCCGCCGTATGAGATGTATGAAGAGCATATGTGCGGTGAATAATATCAGTGTGTGGTTGGCTCATGTGCCCCACACACCAAGAGCAGATGGCGCTGAAGCACCGAAATTATCAAACATGTTCAATCCTAGGCGCCGATGGCACATACCGAGTACATGTGGGCAATGAGGGCCAATGGCGCCAAGTGCACGCCAGGCTTTACAGCTCGAATTCTTTTTGGTGGTGTTTCCCAATCGCGTACATGCGTGGAAATATTTAATCATTTATTTCCCAGACCTGATGCACAGCCGCGTAAACATCACAACCATGTGTCAACTCAGGTGTATCAATAAAGCTTAGATGACTGATGAAAAGAAAGTACCGGTATAATGCTTTTGTGGGTCTGAATAGGATTCATGTTCAGGATTTTGTTCCTGATGTTTCAAGTTTCAATACAGTCATTGCTAAAATGTATGGCTTGAGTCAAAAAAAACAAACAAAAAAAACACTTTCAATGATGGCTATGAAACTACGGATAAATGCATAAAGAAATGCTTGACAGATAGAATGCATGATTTCACTTTTTTCAGGCATCAAGCATTTTTTAAAATGGTAACGATTGTGAAACCAGATGAGTAAAATTAGGAAAAAGCACTGTGGTAAAGATTTTGTTTTTAATTCAAATTTATTCAAGATGTTTTGCTTTACTTTTCACTAGTATGTTTAATTTAAAAGTATTCATTGGTCTACAAAATAAAAATGAGATGTGCAAATGAAACGGGGGGGGGGAAATGCTTAAAGATTAGGAAGAACATTTTATTAGCACTCTAATGCAGTATTTTATAATGAAGTGGGTTTTGTGCGTTTTATTGTTTTGTGGCAAAGTTCTGTCATTTTTTGTGCTCCGGTTTGAGTTCTTGAAAACATTGCTCTGTTCGTGGGTGTTGGAATGTGTGTTGTTCATGTTTCGACATCGCTGCGGTCTTACAATAACTGCGTTTTGGTTGTTCAGAGTGCCTCCTTCAAACACACACCATTACCTGTATGTGCTTAGATAGTCAGGCATCAGAGACAATGTGCTTTCCTTTTGCCATGAAAGTTATACCCCTTTTCCACTGAAATTAGCAGGTAGTAGTGATCCGTGGCGACACGCAATTGGCAAATTGTCCCTTTCCCATTGACCAACAGAAAGGCGATTCTGCGTCTCCGCCCCCCCCCCCCCCCCCACCACTTTGCGTCTGGTTACGTCACCACGCTGTGATTGCGTAGATGATAGTGCGACAGATTTCTTGGTGGTAAACAAAGCAACATGAAAGCGAGTATTCCTTCTTTTATCATGCTTTTTACCGTCCTCAAAATGGTCGAAACGCAGCGGCGGATCAACTCTTTGCTACTACTGAGACAACAGCTTCAGGGGCGATCTCCTTGCTTTGTTGTGGGGGACTGCTATAGACGAGGCTGATGGTGCGCAATGTTATGACTCATCACGTACCGCCCTATGTCATCACGTTATTCCCGGGAAGTCCCGTGTTAGGCTTTCACACTGCAAGCGGAGGCGATCCGAGTGTCTTAAATTTCAGACACCATTGTTGACACCGGTTAGCCATGACACTGGATTACCCACAGCGCTTCTTTTTATATAATAAATGCCCCAGATTACCACTACTGTGCCTGTGCCTATCAGACAAGCAGAGGGTCAGGTGGAACAGTAGAAGACGAGGCAGTTTCGGGAGGAAAGAAAGTGCAAAAAGAATAACGCTGACGTTGACTGTTAAAATAGCTGTCGATGGTCGTGATTAGTCAATTAATCTTGGCAGCCCTACTTGTAACAACCATACATACCAGCTTTTGATTTGGCCTGGTTCTGTTGACTTGCTTGGTACTGAGCGTAAGCTGCCAACTTTGCTACAAGAGGTTGTTTCTGTAAGACTTTTGCCTTTTTTGTTGGAGGCTTGCCCTAGTAAAATCCAAGCAGACAGGACAATTTGTTTGGTTTACTGTACATTCATATGATTTTAGGAAACAGCACAGAAGCAAAAAACACCTTACCTGGAGTCTCGCCAATATGCTTGCTTTTTTTGAATTGGAAGAATAGCTCCTGGAACAAGAAACGCTGCAGAAACGCTTTGTTTTGGAATAGAAAGCATCTCGGACTCCAATCATTCCACACATCTCACAGGTGGCTGTGACCAAAAAAAAAAAAAAAAAAAAAAAGCAAACATGAGTACAGTATGCAGTCAAGTCAATGGGTATTTAAACAACAAATTAATCCATCTAACTACCGTATTTTCCGCACTAAAAGGTACACTGGATTATGAGGCGCACCTTCAATGAATGGCCTATTTTGCAATTTTTTTCATATATTGGACGCAATTTTAAATTATAGAGAATTAAGACTGTCACAAAAATGCACCTGTTCAGGTCCACTGATTGGCTGCAAAGTAGGAGGAAGTCATGAAATAATAAAGCAACAAATCAGTGTGCAGAGACGCCCAAGAAAGAGGAAGTGATGTGTTCTTAATGTGGATCACTGAGCAGGATTCAGTCACGTGACTCAGGCAAGACAACACAACTTTGGTTTCAAATATGGAGGAGTGTGCCCCCACACTGAGGAATTTAAGAGAAAGACTAAAACCCACATCCCTCGTCTGGAACTGATTCGGGTTTTGACAAGACTGATGTCACAATAGCACTGCAGCAATTGCGATATACAGTCATACCTCAGGTTTCGACCATACCGTAATCCCTCGTTTATCGCGGTTAATGGGGACCAAAACCACCCGCAATAAACGAAAATCCGCGAAGTAGCGACCCTCCTCCCCTCCACATAGGTACATGTACATCATATTTATAAGGCTAAATTTAATGGTATCCATGCATGTAGAAGTAAATTTTGAAGTAATTAACATGACAATGCTGTATACTAATAGATTTAAACATGTACAGCAGGGGTGCCCAAACTTTTTGGACCGAAGATCTAATTTTCGATCAACTAACCTCCCGGGATCTACCCTTACCGGCACACGCACACACACATGCATACGCACACTCACACTCACTCACACGCACACACACACGCGCCAAGATGAGAAACAGCCTGAAACTGAGGCATCCGATGCACATTTGCAGCCTGTTAACTATCGTAGCTCACACGTACCGTTTTAAAGTGCTTCCCTGGGCCCTACTAGATTCCTAATCTTTGCCCGTGCCCTCGGTGAGTTGTACACGAAGCAAACTCTGAATGAGAATAGTGACGATAAAAAATCACAAGCTGCAATTGTAGACTGCTGAGCGTTAACAACTTCCGGTGATGTAATCACGTGCCGCCGTAAATTCAAGATTTACCTGCTTTATTTTATTTTTTTAATATTTTTTTGTGAAAATGAGACTTTGTGAAAATGAGACTGATAGGATGATTAGGGTGCAGCGTACATTAACACAAAAAAATATATGTCTAACATGTACAAAGACACACAAATGGTTGAAAAATCCACGATGCACTGAAGCCGCGATAAATGAGCCGCGAAATAGCGAGGGATCACTGTAATCCGTTCCAGAAGGCTGTTCGAAAACCGATTTGTTCGAAAACCGAAACCACGCTCCGTTTTTTAAAAAAATCTTTATTGAACACGTCTGCTCACAATGGAACGCTACACGAGGAAGCGTCACTTCCTCGTGCAAGGAAGGCGAGAGGAGTCAAGTGGCGCATTCAAGTGCGCTCAGTTTGGTCGAGAATCGAATTTCGGTTATAATGCGAGGCATAAAAAAAACTTGAAATTTTTGGTCGAAAACCGATTTGGTCGAGAACAGAGACGTTCGAAAACCGAGGTTTGACTGTATAGGGGACCAAAAAGAATTTTAGTTCCTTTTTAACAATATATTTCCAGTCGATCCCCGTTATTCACGGGGGACTGGAGACCAGGCCGGCCTGTACATAGTGAAAATCTGTGTATTGACAGAAATTATATATGCCATGATTTTACCCGTCTGGCCCATTTAGGAATAGATTTTCCTCAATGTGAGGAGTTGAGTTGAAATGGTCCACCTACTTTAGTGTTGTATTGTGTTCACCGCTTAAGTTATTAATTTATTGTTTAAACTGTCTTTGTCATATACCTGAGTTTTGCTTTATGTACAGCATTCTGGATGTAGCAGTGTTTTTTAGAGTGTTATACAGATAAATTTGAATTCCGTTAAAAGTATTAATTTTAGTTTTGAGGGAGACATTTTTGTATCAACCAATTTTTTTGAGTTTTTATTTTCCCTAGCCGTACATGTCATGATTTTCAATTTTCATTGGCGGTTAACTAAACGCTGTAAGCTAGTGCATCAATCAATCGAAAACACAGATGTCAAGCTGAAGGCCCGGCGCGACAGATCATTATGTGGCTCATGAAAGCAAATCAAGCATGTCAACTTCCATGATTCTTGCTCAAATCTGGACCAAAATTTCTAATTCTTATATCTAATACATAAAAGATACCTTCAGCATGTTCTTGTTAGCAAACACCTCCTTATAGTAACTTGCATAATAGTTGAATGAACTGCTATTCCTGACTTCTTTATTGAATTTCAGTCATACGTGAACTACAATGTTGCCCGCGAGAAAAATGAGTTTGACATTCCCTGATCTAAAAGCAGACTAATCACACTTGACTTGTTTTCTCATTGTACAAATACCACACCTATATGTAATATTTATCCATCCATCCATCCATCCATCCATCCATTTTCTGATCCGCTGATCCTCACAAGGGCCGCGGGGTAGGCTGGAGTCTATTATCCCAGCTGTCCTCGGTAAACCTTGAACTGGTTGCCAGCCAATCGCAGGGCATACAGAGACGAACAACCGTCCACGCTCACATTCACACCTATGGACAATTTAGAGTGTTCAATCAGCCTGCCATGCATGTTTTTGGAATGTGGGAGGAAACCGGAGTACCCGGAGAAAACCCATGCAGGCACGGGGAGAACATGCAAACTCCACACAGGAAGGCTGGAGCCGGGATCGAACACATGACCTCTGACATGTGAGGCGGATGTGCTAACCAGTCGATCACCGGGCCGCCCACAGTGCATCCAAAACATCACAAATTAGAAAGACATATCTGCATCTGTGGACACTGACGCTTCACCAGGCGGCGCAACCGAACCATTTCTTCCCATATCCCGCTTCAAAGTTGCATGACTCACAACATGCAGACCACTCACACCAGCCCCCGCCATCTCCAACTCCATCATCAAATTTGCTGATGATACCACCGTAGTCGGCTCATCTCAGGAGATGAGTCTGCCTCCAGAGGTGAGGTTGAGAGACTATCAGCATGGTGTTTAGAGAACAATCTGAGACTGAACATCACAAAGACAAAAGAACTCATACAGTGGTACCTCAATTTATGAAATTAATTGGTTCTGGAAGAAATTTATTAACTAGAAAATTTTGTAAGTAGGGAGGCGTTTTCCATGTAAATGCCCTACTCTGTTCCAAGCCCCGCCAAAATTCAGACAAAAATGTTTCCCAAAGTATAAAAATGTATCAAAAATATGTAACTAATACATGTTACAATTACATTATTGCACAATAAATAAGAGTCGTGCATAATGTAAAAAATACATTTAAAAAAACAAAGAATAAAGACTAAAAATGATGGTAATTTACTTTTAACTGCGTCCTCATCGTTTTTTGGCCTCTTTAGTTCATGTTCTCTCTCATCAGAGGGTTTTGCCTGGCATTTCCAAGGACGTTTGCTTTTGTTGGCTTTTAACAATCCTTCGAAAATGTCCAAGGCAAAAATCTGCATAGTGAGCGATTGCCCGACTGGTGAACACTTTTTCTGGGTGATTCGCATTTACGTAAAACTATTGGAACACCTCATGGCCCAAGGGGTGAATGACGAGGACGCCGCATAGACACATATTTATTCATTTATCTATCTACACACACAGACACATACGGTTGTGGTCCCTCTGAGCCAATGGGATGCCAGGATGATGCTCAGTCGTAACCAATGGCAGAGGAGCTATAAAAGTATGTTGCGTTCAGGAAACTTGGAGCTGCGAGTAGCAGCCCATACTATATTTTTAGTTTTCGTACCTTGACATTTCTTTCATAACAAGAGGCAATATTTTCCTGTTGAGGCATTGCGTAACTTGAAAATTCCGTATGAAGAGACGTTCATAAGTAGAGGTACCACTGGACTTGACTTCCGTAAATGCAGCACAGATCCGGCCCTACTCCTCATCAATGGGTCCTTCATTGAAAGGGTCCATTCATTCAAACCTCTGTGCGCTCACATCTCATAGAACCTGTCCTGGACTGTGAACACCACAGCAGTGGGAACGAAAGCCATGCAATGGTTCCACCTCTTGAGAATGCTCTGGAGCAGCTGATCCTGACCTTCGACCGAGTCACCTTTGAAAGCATCCTCGCGTACTGCACCACGCTGTGGTATGATGAATGCTCTGCAGCCAACAGGAGAAGTGCTGTTGAGAGTGATCAAGAATCTCAATGGCTGCTCTCTCCCATTCCTGGATGACATTGCCAGCTCTCGCTACCTCAGCAGAGCAATGGAAATTGTCATGGACTCAGCTCACCCATGTGCCTTCAAAAAACCCAAACTAATACACTCAGAGAGAGAGCTATTCATCCTTGAATAACAACAAATCATACAGGCACTGGAGAAAAACACTTACTGCATTCCTGAGGCCATCCAGTTTCCGTTACCTGACTCCGTTTACCTCAATGCACCTCATGCAATGATACATAAATACTGTATGCAACTACTTGTAATGTAAATTACTTTTTTCTACACTTCAATTTCTACCTAGCTCCAATGTGCAATATGCAGAGCTTATTTACCTGTTTGTGCAATTACCACAATTTTGTACTAGTCAATGTTGTTGCTCTTCCAAAATGTTGTACAGTCAAACCTCCGTTTTCAAACGTCTCGGTTCTCGACCAATTCGGTTTTCGACCAAAAATTTCGAGTTTTTTATGCCTCAGATGACGAACAAATTTCGGTTCTCGAACAAACTGAGCGCACTTGAATGCGTCACTTCACTCCTCTCGGCTTCGCTTCCTCATGTAGCGTCCATTGTGAGCAGACGAGTTTGTATTGTTCAATAAAGATTTTAAAAAAAAAAAGCAGACGTGTTTGGTGACGACGACATAATATCAGACTGTTATTTTTGCATTGTGTATCAGCCCCTAATTATGGGACCAAAGAAAGCAAGTGGAAGTGGTAAACCTGGTGAAGAAAAGAGGAAAATAGTGCGCAAAACTATAGAATTTAAGAACGATTTGATCGCGAAATATGAGTCAGGTGTGCGTGTGTCTGTGTTGGCTAAGGAGTTCGGGATGACGAAATCCACCATCAGCAGCATCCTAAAAACGAAAGGCCATCTGCCCAATGACAGCTGGGATAGGTGCCCGCCTATAGAGAGAGTGAGAGAGTGAGAGAGAGTGAGAGAGTGAGAGAGCGAGAGAGAGAGAGAGATGTTCCTTCAATTATTATGTTACAATGTTAAAGTTACAGAGATGAAAGTGGACTTTCCTGAAAATTCCGGGAAAAATGCCTACCTCATACCACCAAGACTGGAAACTGAAAGGTACTGGAAAGGCATATGGGAGAAGGAGATCAGACATAACAGCAGTGCACAATGACTGGTGACACTGAGAAAGGAGCACAGCAACCTCCCTGAACAGAACCCAGTTACCATAACAGTGGCAGACATACAGGAAAGAGTCTCAGATATGAAAAACTGGACAGCACCAGGCCCGGACATGGTCCACACCTACTGGCTAAAGAAACTCACAGCACTCCATGAGCGCCTAGCACCACAAATGAACCAGCTGCTGAGGGATGGGACTCACCCAGTATGGCTAACCGAAGGGCGAACGATCCTGATCATGAAGGATCCCTCAAAGGGTGCAGTCCCATCCAACTATCGGCCAATAACCTGTCTCTCCACAACATGGAAGCTCATGTCAGGCATCATTGCGGCTAAGATAAGTGGACACATGGATCAATACATGAGCGAAGCACAGAAGGGCAGAAGGGGTAGAGATACCAGAGGAGCCAAACATCAGCTCCTGGTTGACAGAACAGTCGCACGAGACTGCAGGTCCCGACATACCAACCTGTGCACAGCCTGGATTGATTGCAAGAAAGCCTATGACTCGATGCCAAATAAATGGATCACTGAATGCTTGGAGTTGTATAAGGTGAACAGGACCCTAAGAGCCTTCGTTGCGAATTCGATGAGGATGTGGAAAACCACACTTGAAGCCAATGGCAAGCCACTTAACTTTAATGAAAATTTGAAAATCCGGAATTCCGGGAAAATCCGGAGGACTTTCATCTCTGATGTTAAAATTGGTGAAAATAAAACATATTACAGTTTGTTTGTACAGTATTTTACATATTACCTGCTCTCTAATTACATGTGTGCAGTTTATGGTGTAAAATTGTAAAAAAAAAAAAAAAAGGTTGTTTAAAAAAAAGTTGTTTTCTTGACTTGGAACGGATTAAAAAAACTTATATTGATTCCAATGGGAAACATGATTTCGGTTTTCGAACAATTCGGTTTTTGAACAGCCTTCTGGAACAGATTATGGACGAAAACCGAGGTTTGACTGTATTTGATTATTTCTATTTTTATTACATTTTCCAATGCACCAAATGCAATTTCTACAACTCTGTGACCAGATGTTGGTCACAATAATCATTATCATTAGCACGTTGCACAAATTTGTACTCATAATGAACAGCCACGGATTTCTATTTTGTGAAAGGATATTGTATTAAAAAGAAATATTGTTCCTAATGCACTTGGATTTCTTTGAGTGAAAACAAAGAATTATGATTTTACTGGTTCGGCCTGCTTGCCATCTAATTTGGCAGTTTGAGCACTCTCTAATGAGTTTGACAGCCCTGATGTTCTTTTACTTAACTGAAATAAATACTCATTGTCATTCTACTGCACAGGTGTCAAACAAGGCCAGATCTGGCCCGCCACATCATTTTATGGACCTGCGAAAGCAATTCAAACATGTCAACTTCCATGATCCTTTTTAAAATGTCTACCAAAACTTTAAATTCTCATATGTAATCAATATATTTATTCTATTCATGTTCTTGTTACCAAACCCCTAATGTGGAATGTTTCCAGAAGATTTGGTGCAAACAGAACACTAAATGTCTCCCTCCAAACCAGTGACCAAATACCAAACAAACAATTCCATGTTTGTTTAATGCAGTCCTTCTCAAATAAGGGGGCGCGATGCGATGCCAGTGGAGGCACATGTTGACTCTGGGGAACACGCTATTTTGCCGAAGAGAGGAGAATAAAGTGTAATGTAACGAAAGTAGCGATTGGCTGTCCTAAACGTCGCTCAATTATGTCATCAGTGCGTGTGATTTACTTGGGGGGGATGTTTTTTTTCCTTCTCTTTTTTTCTTTTGTAATTTTAATTTGTTTGTTTGTTTTTTATTTATTTCAAAGAAAAGTTTTACATTTACATCCAGCCCAGATTGCAAACCTGGCGCGATCAGCCAGCAGCGGCTTCATTTGGGGGTGGGGCCACAACAGCTCCCGGCGCTGCTCATTCAGAACAACGTGCTTTCACCACACAGACTCCAAGTCTCCAATAACAGCAGAAAAAGTCGCTAGATTGTTACTCGTCACTTTTTTGAGAAAAAAAGTCGCACGAGAGGATCTGAATACTCACTAAATATGGTGTCAAAGTCGCTAAGTTTGGCGACACTGACTTCCTGTCATGTCATTTAATAAAAAAATAAAATTAAACCCCCCCCCCCCCAACACACCTTGCGGTCGCCTTGGTGTCAGTTCACGGTCGAGTGGTTGGGCACCCCTGCTCTATGCTGTCGTTTTTGGCGGGATATTTTGCACCAAGCAGGCAATATGAAGTGCAGTAAACAAACCCTCAAGAGACAAAATGAAAAGAAAGGCGTAGCGAGACAAAGATAATGAGAGAAAAGAAAGTCACCCGAAAGCTAAGACAAGGAAATATGATGAAGCGTATTTAGTGCTTGGCTTCTACGACAGTGGGCGACAAGGAAACCCGATGTGTTAACTGTGTCTAGAAATGCTGTCAGCGGACAGCACGAAGCCAAATAAATCAGGGCGCCACTGAAAGACATTATAGCTCTCTGGAAAAGTTGTGCACTGCAAAACGTGCTTCTCGTGGCCATTAATCCTGACTTCCTCATTTTTATTAAAAAAAAAGAGAGAGAAAGAGGGGAAAAAAATTAGCACTAATTGTTTTATTCTTTTTTTGTTTTGTAGACTAAAGTGCTTTATTTTTCCTGCTCCTGAAAATAACTGAGAAGCACTGGTTTAATGTAAACTCAATGCACTTTTACGCCAGGCCGTGTTCAGAAGAAAGTCAAGTGCTCGATTTGCTGCCTGAGAAGTCCCACACGACACACGCTATGTTTGTTGTGAGCGATGCTAAACAAGCTCAGAGATCAAGTACTACTCCTTCATTGGTTTTTCCTATTCATTCTTGGATTTTTAAAGTTTTATTTTTTAATCTGATTTGGTTTTTTTGGGTCATCGGTCTTATTGCCTGACGTGACACTTTAATTCCCAATCTGCCCAAAATTGACTCAGCCAATAGTTATTTTGCATCCCTAGAAAATATTTTAAAAAACATAAAATAAATTAGACATTATGTACAAACCCATTCCAGCCTTTCCATCAGGATAAGTATAGACCTGGCCATTGTTCTTGATGATGGGAAGACTGGCAGGGAGAGAGGAGACCACCTCATCCTCGCTGTCCTCTGAGCTGGAGCTGCTGGTTGACTCCTCACTACAACTGTCATAGCCATCAAACATCCCAAAGGAATCTCTCCGCTTCCGTTCTGAACGCGGGGTGCGCTCAGCCTTCAATCAAAAAACAAACCAAAACAAACAAACATCAGTTATCAAAATCAAGGAAGAAAAAGCAGCAGTAAACAGAAACTAATAATAACAAATTGACCAAAAGTACAGCGAAACGCACAGCTGATGGGCAGCCATGACTTTCGAAGATCAAGCTATTTTGAAAAGAGAAGTTCCTCCCCAAGCGATACCTCCGGAGTGACGTGGCGTAGGAAGCCGTTGTGCATGGTATGTCATCAAAAACAAGGCAATACGAGAAACCTGTTGACTCATTTGAACAAGTAGCACCCAAGCGATCAAGTTGCAAGCATGAAAATGCGAGCAGTTTGCACAGCCTGCGCACGTAAACATTAGCAGTTTCGTCGCTAATAACCAGCCGGCAGCCAACAGATGAAAGCAGCAGTCAAACGTGTCATCGTTGGATCAGTCACATTTGCAAGTAGCAATGATGGAGGATGTATGTAGGATCATAACTTCAATATTATTATGTTTACACGATAAGGCATATTTATTGTTCCTGATTGGTCCATTTATTAATAGTTCACGGTGTTATTTTATTCTTGACGTGTTGTACAGTAGAAAAACAGTTTGAAATTAAAGGGGAAAAAATCTGTGAATGAAATATGACTGAAATATTTACACTATAACAGTGATAATTATGCAGTTAACCACCAGCGAGTCCCAGGGCTCGCTGATCAGAAAAGTACGAGTACCATTATGCATTTCAAGAGTCCCAAATTTCGAATTCTGAAATGGTCTACTTATTCAATTCATATCGTATGATAATAACACAAACAACAACATATACATAAAATTATAAATAAATGCTGCAAAAATTTTCTAAATTATCTAAATAAATTAATAAATTAAATTAGATTAATTAGATTAATAAATTAATCTAAATTTCTAAAAAAGATTTCGGAAATTCACGGAAATTGTTTTTCGGTTCCGTCGGATTACCCAATGGGAAACCACGGTAACTCATTTTGGGTTCCGTAAACGTTCATCATGGGAACCCATTTTTCTATTTTGACTGATATTCATAATCAAGAATTCTGAAACTCAAAAGTATAATGTTTCAAGGGTAAATGTCTGAAAACTATGCATTAACTCATTTACACCCTTTGACGTATAAATACGTCAATTTGCATATAACCGTTCCCTCCCCATGACGTATTAATACGTCAATCACGTTTTTTCATGGGGGAGGGTGCCAGAGAGTCTGATGCAACTTCTCACCAAAGGATTAGGCTTGCCGGCAATGTTAAGTAGCAAAAAAATGGCCATCGGGTGGCAGTGGTGCAAAAGGCCACCATGATCATGCCGCAGAGGAAGTAGTGGGGGCGGGTATGATAGTGGATGAGTGGCAGAGTGGCAGGTGTGGATAGGAATTGGCACGTTAGCAAGCATGGAGAATAGAAAACAACTCACACTCGAGGATTGCTTTTTTGGTAAAAAAGTGTCCTCAAAACAAGACAAAAAAGGAAATGATGATTGTGTGAAAGAGAATACGTTGCTTCGATCACGTCGTCGAAAGCAGCAGCCTTCGAACGACAGTCCGCCTCCGCGAACACCGCGTGCTACACGTGGCCCACAACGCTCACGCCGAGTTGCGGTTTCGTCTGACGAGGATGAACCTGCTCCTCATCCCGGACCATCGCGTGGCAGGGCATCTCGTCCCCGCACAAATCGTCTCGCCAGCGACGAGGGCAAAGAGGCTGCATGTGCTTCGCGTGGCCGACGCCGGACACACGCCAGCTACTCGCCGGAAACATCAAGTAATGACAGCGAAGACGATGAATTTGAGAGCGATCTCGATCCGGATCTGTCGGACGAATACGTGCCTTCCGACATTACTGAAAGCAGCCAAGAGACCTCGCCCGAGCCGCTGGAACGAGGAGGTAAGTGCTGACTCGCTTGCAAGTTCCCATTCAAAACTTCGTCAGTTCTTATGCTCTCATCAGTCAGTTTTATGCACCGCTACATCCCCCACTATACTATAAAGTTGCCAGTTGCACTAATCATTTATGTACGGTTGATGCGTCTCGTAGAAAACTGTGTTTTATTTTTCTCTTCTTTCTTCTTTCTACCCACAATCTTGCTGCTGAAGGCTGTAAATTTCCCCAGTGTGGGACAAA
>CAAKHF010021999.1:0-10255 GCA_901007745.1 Hippocampus kuda
TTGCATCTTTCTCTTAAGTTATGTGTTAAAAAACTGCAAAAATTATTGATTTTAAAAACTATTATCAGATGAAATTGTCTGGCCCTGCTGAGAGCAGACAAAATGTATCACTTCAAAAAACTTGATTGACACTGATTACTACTCTCCTCTTAGCCAAGGCTTTGGCAACATCTTGTGGCATCTTAAGTTACTTCTGCATAGCTGGGAAAAGAATCCGCAGGGGGAAAAAAAGTAAATAGCGAATAGCAAACAAGCTGGGATTAATGTAGTACAGGGGTGCCCACTACATCGACCGCGATCGACTGGTAGCTCAAGGACTGGTCCCAAGTTGATCGAGAGGGGTGTAAAGGGGTTGGGGGGGGACCCAAAATATTTGCCTGTCTGTGTGCTTGTTATTGATATATATTTTTGTGTTGGTGAACACTGCACCCTATCAGTCTCACTTTCACAAAAAGTATCTAAAAAATAAAATGAAAGCAGGTCACCTTTGACCTACGGTGGTGCATGACCTGCATCACCAGAAGTTCTTCGCAGTCAGCAGGGCTGCAATTGCAGCTTGCAATCAGAGCTGTTGCGATATATCTTTTATTTTTAATTCTCATTTTCAGTCAGAGTTTGTTTCGTGTACAATTTTTTTTACACGAAACAAATGAATGAAACGTTTCTTTTCTACTCTCCCCACTGTCACGTTGCGAGGTGGTGGTGGACCCCAAAAAGCAGGTAGGAGGGAGGAGCAGGGGGAACTTGAAGTGTATTGATAAACACAGAAAACTAAATCCAAAACAAAGTCATGAAAACAAAACGAATCCAAAGTAACACCATGGCAGAAACTAAAAACATGACCAAAACATGACTGAAGCTAAAACATAATGAACTAAACATGACTGAAACAAACATGACAGTAGCATACAGCAACAATGACCCGACACTGAGTGGTCGGGCTGGAGTCCTTTTATGCAACAAATAATTACATAATGACCAACAGGTGTGCAACAGCAGGGGGAGCCCTACAGTGCCACCTGTTGGTCCCAAACCAAATCATGACACCCACCCCCTTCAAGTTTGCTGCTGTAGATTGCAAATTTCTCCATTGTGCAGCAAATAAAGATTTTCATACCTTATCTTATCTAATCTTATCTGAATTTGTAAGTGACTCTTATCTCAATAGTTAACAGCTAGGCTGCAAAAGTACGTCCCATGCCTCCAAGTTAGGTCTCCATGAAGGTAGGCAGTGATTTCCTTTTCACAAATTTTTGTGTCTGCTTTATGGCTGTAGCTCCTCATGGCATGCGTGTGTAAGTACGTGCGTATGCGCGTGTGTGTGCGGTAACGGGTCAATCGCGGGAGGTTGGTTTATCGAAAAGGAGACATTCCGTCAAAAAAGATGAGGCACTCCTGCTATCGAGTTGACAAATCATGGGTGGGGACGTGAGGGTGGGATGATGTAAATTTGAAAACGCAAAAAACCCTCTCACAGCAACATTTTCAGAACTCTTCGCATGACAAAATGTACTTTTTCCCATAATGTCCCTTCTTTAAATGGTTAAAAAAAAACTTCTGCATGTTCTCCAGTACTTTGACGAGGTCATCTTCTCGGGCAGAATTTATGACGGCTTTAAAGTGTGCAACTCATCATAATTTTTTTTCCACCCCTCAGTGTCCTGCTGCCTTGTGTTAAAAGCCACTCAGACTCAAATCGGACCGGCTCCCTCTCCGACTGTGGGTCGGTGATGAAAGCCAGACAGAAGTTGACGTCCGCCTTATCTTTCTGCTTGTTTCCACTCCAAACATGTAAAAAGAGAGACACTAACCATCTCTCTCACCGTCTCTTTCCCCAGGATGTGAGTCACGTCAGAAAACGTTGCCATCCGACAGGTAGAATTTTTCTCACACGGCCCCAGCCAAGAAACTTTAATTGCTTTACCTTCTCTCTTTATTGGTGTTAGAGCTCATTTTTCATGCAGCTGGACGCAGCGCCACGGTGGCTTTGTGTGCTCGGGTGTGCGCTACTGCCACCTGCTGGTCTTCTGGCAAAGACTAACAACTCACAACTTGGGGTGAAAAGAAAAGGAATTCCCTCTTTCCCCTGAGTGAACATCATCATACTTCAACACAAAATCAACACACGCTCCATGTGTTCATTTTTTTTTGTTGTTGTAGCAAAGCTGACATATTTGATTAGAATTCATTTAAACAGCACAAACTAGGTGTCGACTGATGTCAAGATGTGGGCGTTTTCACACAACTCAAAGTAATTTGCTATTGACAGTTGAATTATGTCCTTGACGCAAGTCTTTGATTTACTTCCATACTAGAGCAGAAGCTCCAAAGCCCAACTGAAATGAATCAGGAAAAAAATTGTTCTAAAATTACACATAATCAAGGAGAAGGCAGAAGTGCAGCGGATCCAGGATGGAAGAGGATCCGGGTTGAATCCATCCAGGAGTGCATAAAGGTGTGGCAAAGTGTGATTACTTCGATGGGGAAAACTTTCTAAAGTTTCGTTTGTAGTGGCAACAATCCTGGAACTTCTCTGACACACCTCACACACAGAAAGTTGCATGAAGGGAAAGGATTCACATTGAAAGCTGGAAGAAATCGGTGTCAACATGCACATTGCTACTTGTCAAATTCAGGTTTTGAATAAGGGTCAATATTTCAAATTTAGGCTAAACTGCTAAACAAGATCGATGGACTTTTCCACATATAGAATGCGTATGACCGTGTTTCGAAGAATTTTGAGGGGTTGTTGAAAAATATTCAAATGAAAAAAAAATTGTTTGGTAGTGAGTGCGGGGTGAAAATTAATCAAGGGACCACTCACTCTGAGTGACCTGTAAATCGCCACTTGCCCATCCATGAATCATACTAATGTATTAAATACAGATTAAACTAGGGTTAGGATTACAAAGTAGGGTTTCAAACTCAAGTTAGGGGTTTAAACCAGGGTTAGGGTATAAAATTAGGGTTTCAAAGTAACAAACTTCAAGTATACCCCATCCCACACTATTTCCTGTTGTCGTTTGTGTCACAACTGGCGTTAAAGTGCAGTAATCTCCCACCAAATTCTTTTCCTCTGGTGTTGTTTTCAATGCAAAGTAAGAGAATGACCACAGAGTTGTTTCTGTTTGACTAACCCTTGTTTTTCAGCCTTGTTTATTTTTCCTGAGGGTTGGCGACCAGAGGCAAAGCACTGCACAGCGTAAACCGACCAACCCCGAAGGCCTCTGCGGTTTCTGGACGGACACTTGTGGTCGGACGCTTGGACCCCTAATGACCGGGGAGGACTTGAGTGCGATAACCATGGATGGGGCCGGCTGGAATCCCAGAACGCGTTTATTTGTTTGTGGCCGGCGATAAAATGCTTATCATTAGGGTTCACCGATTCTATGACACGAGCACTGGAACTGAAAAAAGGGGGATTTTTGGAAGCACGATATGAAACAGATTGAAAAACTGGCAGATAATGATGAGCCGCTATTTGAGTTACTGTGATTCGTCGATGACATTCGGATTTTTCCCATCAGTGTTAAGGGAGTGAGACAGAGGGGTCAAACTTGCTTGCAATGCAAAAGGACCACATTAGTGCTAAGGTTGAGTTGAAATCTACAGTGGTCCCATTAAAAAGCATGTGAATGCCATTAACTGTTCAAGCCTCCCCCTAAAAACACATGTTTATAAAGTGTTGGGGTTTTTTTCATGCAAATAGTATGTAATAATTTTAATAAAAACATGTTTTGGCTGTTAAAAAACAAAAAAAAAATCCTAAGGGTGATTTCATTATATCTCCTGGTATGCAAACTTGATCACTGAAAGGCAGTCACGCAGATTAACTCCAAAGAGTTTCACTCGAGTTGACTCTGTAATCTGCAGTAATATTAGTCATTTGTGGCACAGGACAAAGAATACATGCCTGTGAGTATTGTTGTATCGTCTGTCCGCATGTGTTGCTGCGCAGTTTGTGATGAAATACCCATGAGAACAAGGCCAATTAGATGCTAGCTTCGTTAGCCCATCTATGGTATTTCCCATGATGTGTTAGCATTGGCTAATGATGAGCCAAAGCTAATAACAATACACGTAGTACAATTTCACAATACAGTATACCATCGCTATTGGCATTTATTTTGGAAAATACCCTCATGTGCCTGAAGATCTTTAAAAAAAAAAAAGCATCCCAGCACAACCCTGACCGTTGAACTTGGAGTAGTAAATCGTCTGTTTGCTCAGGTTGCTCGGTGCCACGCTCCCAGAGGCCGCCAACTATACCTCTAATTGCTTATCGCACTTAAAGCAGTAGCCTTTGCATCACATAGTTGGGTTCTGAGCTCAGCAGACTCAGTTCGTGGCGCACAGAGCATAAAGCAAACATGGTGAAGTGGCATTTAGCTGTTATGCTGCATGCAAATGATATAAACTTCCAACAGAAGTGAAGTCATCCCTGAGCGCAAATTATTTTAAATCCACATTGAAATCTATGTCAGCCCCCTGCCCATGCCTTTGATTAAGGTCTCTTAAGCATTTTAAAATGAATTTCACTTTGTGGTCTTTAGCTACTTTTGATATCTTCACTTACTTTTAAATCTTTTGTGTCACTCTGCGTTCTTTAAGTAGTTTTGTTCAGCTCTTTTTTTTCTGCTTTGCGTTTGAATGTCATGAGCAGTTTTGTTTGTAAATGCTTTTTGCTTTTGGTTGTGTGAAGCACATCGTTGCCTTGTGTATGACCTTTGTCTAAAAGTTAGTATTTCAGGATGCTTTAATTGGTCTTGAGGTGATGATTACTAGAAAGAAGTTTTTGGTTGCTTTGTGTTGATGATTGCTTGCGGGAGGCATTTATTTTATCATTTAATTGGGGCACTGCATCTTTTCGAGGGGCTGCCATATTACAAGCTGAACAGTATGCTGGTAAAATTGTATCTTAAAAATTTTAACGATAGTGCGCCCGGGACATGGAAGTGTATACACAATAAAAAGGACATTAACATTACGTAGCTATTCATGTGATACATATCAGAGAACATTTGCCTGCAATATGAACTCTAGTGGGAATGAAGCGGGATGTTGAATATGAGCTACCGGTGTGGCTTTATTTGCACAAGAATTGTCAGATAAGCACACTGGCTGGGCTCCACCAATGGCTGCCTTCATGAAGCCAAAGGGTGTTTCCCCTCCCAAACGCCATAAAACAATTGTAGGTTGGCGAAGGTAAAACACGTTATCTCGGGGAAAATCAGCAAAAATATGGCCGTATCAGGGATCACGGACACAAACAACACATCAAATGTCAGCAGAATTTTAAAAGAGATGTTCTACTTTTTTTGAACTAAAACAGTTCCCAAGTGTCTTAATAACATGTCAGTTAAATATAAAGACTGTTTTGGGGTTGAGAGTGTTTTTTGTTATCTCACAAAAATGGTTGACGATATGACAGTGAGGGCAGAGCTCAGAGAGAAGCATTTCCATACACTTGTCAATTAGTGTACAGATCTGTGCACGTGGTACATTGCTTGGGTGGGGCCATAAGTCTTTGGCAATCAAGTATCTACTTGTTATCACAAGCTAACGATTAAGAAACTCGATGCAGCTCTGCTTTCCTTTTGACTTTGACATGAATTAACGCTTAGGTTCAGCAACAAGTGGATTTTTTTTTTTTTCTGAAACGTGCTATCTATAAATTACAATGCATTGTAAAATCTGAATCGCACGGTCTTTTGTAGGTCAAACTTGCATCGAACAAAAATGAAGCTCTGCTTCGCAGTAGGCTTTGACATAATAGTGTTTGTGACAGTTCGCCTGTGACTTCATGTGACTTGGCTCTCCACCCAGCCGAGCTTCAAAGTCATTGCTCTAGAAATTCATGTGGTGGTGGTATAATATAAATTAAAATATGTACGTTAACCACTTTTACACAAAAGTGTGGCAGGAACTCAGCTTGCTCATGGACACATTTTCATAAATTGTGGAAAATTTCACATTTGAAGGGTGTGCAAGCACTCCAGAGATCTAACTATATGAATAAGAGACAAAATTACATTTTCAATATTATGTCCCCTTTAAAGTTCTATTTTCATACTGATGCTCACTTGACTGCCTACAGTAGTTCTTCATGTGACCGCCACCTAACTCTGGATGCAGAATATTTCCAAAGTGGTATTTGCATTGGATATGCTTCATCTTCTCGCAGTTTTTTTTTTTTTTTTTGGAGACCTTTTTGACTGATGAAGCTGGCAAGGACTTTCCAAGAGCATGGTCAAATTTGCGGGCTGCACCGCACCACTTGAAAATAGTCTGTGTTGATTTTGGTCTGGTACAGGAGCAATTAAAAAAGTGTCTTAGTGAGACTTCCCATTAGAAACAGCTGAGTAAAATTGGGAAGACTGATACAGCATACACACAGTGTAAAGGAAATACAAGCAAATTTGATCGAATTTGGAAACACTGTCCCTCATAGGAAATAATGGACATAGTAATAATGCATGAAATCGAATTTATAGAGAGAGGAGGTACTGGAATGTGAATCAACATAGCTGCTCATATGTTGTCACATGCAGAGGGATTTACTGCAAATGAGCATACTTATTTCTGCCAGTTCATTTTGCAACAAAAATACACCCTGAAAAGCTCATGTTGTTTCCGTGGTAACCTGGGGCTGCAAATGATAACAGAAAAAAAAACAGGGAGGAGTGGCAGGAAAAGGTCATCAGACCTCCATCCATCCATCCATTTTCAGATCTGCTTATCCTCACAAGGGTCATGGGCGTGCAGGAACCTATACCAGCTATCTTTGGGCAGTAGGCGGGGAACACCCTGAACCAGTTGCCAGCAAATCGCAGGGCACACACAGACAAACAACCATTTGCTCTCACACTCACACCTAGGGACAATTTTCAGTGTTCAATCAGCCTGCCATGCATGTTTTTGGAATGTGGGAGGAAAACGGAGTACCCGGAGAAAACCCACGCAGGCACGGGCAGAACATGCAAACTTCACACAGAAAGGCCGTAACCAAATTGAACCCTGCACCTCTGCAGTGTGAGGCTGACACGCTAACCGTCATCAGACCTACACTAAGAAAATTATTTTAATTATGCTGCTGTTAGTCATAAACCATACTTGTCTAAATGTGGTCAATTTCATTTTTCATAATTCTCTTGAATGCTTACCTTTGTGAAAAGTGCCCTATGACTCCTCTTCCTCAATATGTAGGAGCCATGCAGAGTAATGTCACCTCAAGAGTGAAGGTCTGGCTGTTTTTTTTTTTTTGTTGTTGTTGTTGTTTGTTTTATGGTGGCGCATGTATGCCCCAAATGCATGTTATCAGCCAAATGGGAATGTTCTTCAGCAACCTCCAGAAAAACCCTCCCCCCATCTACCTTCTACAAATATTTGGTTGTAATGGTTGTAGACCATGACCATGTATGTCCCAAAATGTCTGTTATCACCTGAGTAAAGCATCTTTAACTAAGTCTGTTTTGCTACTGGCATATATTCTTTATCCTCTGCAAATGATAACTATTATTTCTTCAGCTTACTGAGGAGCTGAGAACGTCTCCATATACAGTATATTCACACCCACTAATTTTAGACTAAAACTACTTCTCTGTAAAATGTAGAAAACAGCGCCACCTGCTGGATGTGGTAATGCATAATCCACACTGACTCGGCTCAGAACATGACATTTTCCCACCTCACACTGGCGACAATGCGCTCCACCCAGTTGTAAACCGCAGTCCAAAGTGTAAACTTTAACATGCCGTGGGGGGGGACCAAGTCCAACCATGTGTTCCACATCAGATGATAGAAATAAATGGCTAGAGGTTTAATTAATCCTGGTGGTCAGCTAAAATCATGTTGAATATTTCAAAACGACTGCACGCCTTATGACCCCCCACTACTAAAAAAAAAAAAAAAAAAAATTGACATGGTCCCTTCAAAGGCTCATTTCACGGCTGTTATAACACATCAGCACCTGGAGAGAGGACGTGGGAGTGAGCACACATTTGGATGCCAGTCCAGTTTTCTATCCACATTGACGCCCAAATAAGGAATGTCAATTTAGCCGGGATTTTGCTGTCTTCACTGTACAGTCGTAAAGGAATTTTGTGAACGAAAAGTGGCAAGACCCCGAAGAAAAATAAAGACTCCATCTTTCAGCTCAGCCTAAACAGACCCGAGCACATAAATAATGTGAAGTCAGAGCAATGGACCGCATTTAAATTTGGCCCTGGTAGCCAAAACATAAATGTAAAACCTTCCTGGACTGCAGCTGGGCTTTTTACTGTACTTCACTGTATAACCAATGGCAACATTAAGACACAATCAAACGATATCAATACAAGAGCCGTTATCAAGATACACTATAATGCTTGGTGTTGATTGTCAATGCGTCAAACTAATAGGTGTATAGAAATCAATATCCCCGGAGAAAACCCATGCAGGCACGTGCAGAACATGCAAACTCCGCACAGGTCAGGCTGGAGCTGGAATCGAACCCTGCACCTCTGCACTGTGAGGCCAATGCTCTAACCACACCCCGAAAGCAGTAGTAGAGGGTTGTAATCTGTATGTAATCTCCAAACTAATTATGTCATTTAATACATCCAGTCATAAATCGGTTTTCGACCATAATCCATTCCAGAAGGCTGTTCGAAAACCGAAACCACGCTCTTTTTTAAAAAAAAAAATCTTTATCGAACACGTCTGCTCACCATGGAACGCTAAACGAGGAAGCGTCACTTCCTTGTCTACCCGAGGAAGAGTCACTTCCTCGTGTAAGGAAGGCGAGAGGAGTCAGGTGACGCTTTCAAGTGCGCTCAGTTTGTTCGAGAACCGAAATTCGGTCGTCATCCAAGGCATAAAAACTCGAAATTTTTGGTCGAAAACCGATTCGGTCGAGAACAGAGACGTTTGAAAACCGAAGTTTGACTGTATGTTTCAACAAGCCATCTTGCTAAAAATGGCAATAAATAAATATCATTCAGAAATGTCTGCGATTGGCTGGCAACCAATTCAGGGTGTCCCCTGCCTACTGCCCGAAGACAGCTGGGATAGGCTCCAGCACCCCCCGCGACCCTAATGAGGATGAAGCGGTTCGGAAGATGAATGAATGAATGTTTCAGAAATGTAAAAATTAAAAAACATGATATATGACACAATGGAAGTGATGGTTTCAAATTCAAACCACATCCAGTAAACTAAATGTCATGTAGCAGTGGCATCTTGCTACATGGATAAGCTTGCTAAATGAAATCAGTGTAAAATAAAAGTCCAATACATGGGAGAAAAAGTTCTCCTTCTGCAAGATGTAGGTGGCCCTGAAAGTTCAAAAACGAGAGAAAAACTGCAACTGTAGCTGGCCACTCGTGTTCCACTGCTGCTTTCAAGTGCAAACGCAACAAGCGAGCAAACTTCCCAAACAAAGGCATTCTCCTTGTGGTCTTTCGCCATTGAAAAGCTGAGCTCATTCAAACTCTTGCAGTCCCTCAGTTCCTGTTATTGACCACAGCTCTGTTGTTTTCACCCACTTGAACAATAACTTGGCACCAGAACATATGAACGGCGGGCACTGGCATGTGCAAACAAAGAAGCCCGAGTATGATTTATGCAAAAAATAAAAATTAAAACCCATGGCGAGTTGAGTACTTTGTACTTGATTTCTTCATTTTGGTGTACGTGCTCTAACTGGGGGTCCACCCAGTCGAGAGTACAACTTCCAAACAATGCTCATTGTCTGTATTTAACACCTTACCAATTTTTTTTTCTTTAAATAACTGGTGAATTCATTGTAAAGCATCATATACATAAGAACAAAAAACTATTATGAATTTAAAGATTAATTATACTGAATATGATTCTATTATTAAATTCATGAGCAATGAGAATTCACGTATAACATTAATAGATACTAATTGACACATTTTACTTTCCACCTCATATACTGCGGATATAAAAAGTTTACAAATCCCTCTTCCAATGCCAGATATTTGTGATAAAAAAAACAAACAAAAAAGACAAATCATTTCTTAACCGATAACCTGTAGAGCTGGCAGTAGTGTGCACACCCTCATAACTAGGGATGTGGCTCCGTTCAGATTAACCATTCATTTCTAAGCTCCTGTTAATTGGGAGCCAGCACAAACCTGCCACCATTTCAAGTGCCTCTGTTACCCCCAAATCAAGTTCAGCTGTTCCAGTATACTTCTCCTGTTCAAAAACATGGCTTTGGAATCGGGGGGGGGGGGGGGAAACCATTTTC
>CAAKHF010022001.1:4739-20848 GCA_901007745.1 Hippocampus kuda
CTTCCTGTTGTCCTCCCCACCCGCCCGCACACACACTCCCCACAGCCGGGCCTTTATCTCTTATACCTCACACACACACACGCACACACACACACACACACACACACACACACACACACACACACACACACACACACACACACACACACACACACACACACACACACACACAAAGCCGCCTTTTGGAGAATTTGATCCCTGCAACTATTTGATATTGTACTGCGTCTATTAAACGGCAGAGGGGGGCGGGGTGGGCTCAACATGGAACAACTGGCTGTTCTGTGGAGAAACCACCGCCACCCCCCCCCTGTGCCCCCAGATCCCTAAAGATGTAACAGTAATCCATTAGTCAGCCTCAGAAAAGCTAAGTCTCGCATATTTCCCTTCCAATGATCATGTGAGCTTTCTTACTTGACACCCAGATCCACACGGACACACACATTCCGACGCACACATGCACACAAGTGTTAACGTCCATCCAGTTTTAATGTCCAAGAAAAGTGTCAAGGAATGTGGTACAAGAGTGAGGAATCCCAACCCGAAAGAGGAAAAAGATCCGAGCAGCAACACGCAAATGATCTTGAGATGCTTTTGTAAGATGAAGATGATGACGACGACGGCGCCTCTAGTGGGCAGAGCACCATATTAAAAATGAAGCCGCGACACCTGCAAAGTCTCATGCGCCACCCGAGGCTACGTGCCACTTCCTGTTTACCATCAGAAGGCCGGGTCATGTGACGCGGGAGGCCGTTTGGGCCGAGCGCTCGCTTCGTTGGCGCACAATGGCCGCTTTGTTGGCGACTCTGCTTGCTGCTGAGACTGGCGCATCCAAGATGGTGGACAGGTTTTGTCTTTTTGTGGCTTTTGACTGCTGCAGATGTGATACGGCTGTTTGGCCAATCCATGTGGAGATGTCGCTGTTCGCTTTCGGATGAAACGAAAGCTGTCGATCTCCATTTGCGCTTCAGCTGCAGGAATGCTGACTGACCATGAACCTCCACTCACTTGGGCTGCCGTGACAACTACACGGCAGTGGAGGGTGACTGACCCTGGGGAGGAGATGCCCACACACCCACACACACACACGCACACACAAAATTAATGTGCAGAGTGATGACAATTTCCAACCACTGTGGCGATGATCCAATTTCACTTCATTTAGTTTGAAAATGATCATATTTACGTCAAATAATGCACATATACCTGTATCCATAATATATATATATATATATATATATATATATATATATATATATATATATATATATATATACACACACACACACACCCACATGTATGTGTGTGTGTGTGTGTGTAGCGGCGGCCCAGTAGTCCAGTGGTCAAGTGGTTAGCGCGTCGACCTCATAGGTCAAGGTCGTGCGTTCGAACCTTCCTATGTGGAGTTTGCATGTTCTCCCAGTGCCTGTGTGGGTTTTTTCTGGGTACTCCGGTTTCCTCCCGCATTCCAAAAACATGCATGGCAGACTGATTGAACACTCTAAATTGTCCCTAGGTGTGAGTGTGAGCGCGGATGGTTATTCGTCTCTGTGTGCCCTGCGATTGGCTGGCAACCGGTTCAGGGTGTCCCCCACCTACTGCTGGGATAGGCTCCAGCACCCCCCGCAACGCTTGTGAGGATAAAGCGGATCGGAAAATGGATGGATGGATATATGTAAGCACCCAGTGAGCCGTGTGTGTGTCGGTGTGCGTTGCCTACCTGAGAGCAGCTGGCAGAGCTCCTCCTGGTGCCCCTCCCTGACGCCGGGGAGCCCCCGCCTTCCTTGTGACTACCGACGGACGAGGAGTCAGAGCAGCTGCTATGCACTAATGAGCGCAAGAGATTTTGAGAGATTGGACAAAGTGCAAAAGTTTCCAAAGGCGTCGCGCGACCCTCACCTCTCTCCAAGTCTGACGTTTGACTTCCGCTTGCGTCCAGCAGGAGCTTGCTGGACACGCCCACGCACAGCGACTCCTTCAGACACAACTCTGCATGTGGAAATGTTCATTTTTTTTTTCAGCAGACGGAAGAAGCCCCAGAAGTGGGGCGCTCCAGTCGCAAGACTTGAATCACCATCTTTACTACTTGAGAATTTCCTGGCTAAAACTTTGGAAAGACTCCACTGGAGAACTTCCTGCTCAGACTCGCTCCGCGGCCGCGCGTCTCACCTGTGCTGTTGATGGCGTGCGTCCACAGCAGGCGAGCCACGTCCCTAGTCCAGGCCTTGCGCTGCTCTACGTCCCGAGCCTGCAGCGTGACGCAGTCCTTGAGGCGAGGAGCCTGTCGTATCCAAACTTCGAACTTGACGCCGTCCTCGCCCATGCTTTGCGTCAGGCCCATGTCAGCTGTCTGCGCGGGGAGGAATGAGTGGGAAGAAACCAAGTACAAATACTTCCTTACTGTAGTATTCTCTAATCAGCCTTTTTAGATGCTGAAAGAGGGAAACTATTTTGTGCATATTTTATTTTTATGTGCTCTTTGTTTTTTTCCCCCGAACTGTGCCCATAAGCAGTTACTATATAGTATAGTGAAACTCCTCTACAACGAAACCTACATGGTCGAAAATACCCCCTAGTGTGAAAAAATTTTCATGCATCAACACCATTCCCACTTTCCTGCCCACATACAACGAAAAAAAACCTTGTTGTGTTATACAAAATATTTTTCTCTGCTCTTGCCTTGCGACGAGATTCACTACAACGAAGTCTACTCCAACAGCGACCTCTACTGCTTCGTTCAGAAACGGCAACAGCAACCACCACACTGGTTTACACATGCGCAGTAGTCCAGGAAGTATTTGTTATTGTTAGTTTCAGATGCAGCAAGAACGTTGCATTGAGCACAAGAAGAGCTCAAACGCTGGAAGAGAGTTAAAAGTGATCAAAATGAAAGACGGAGGAAGCAAAATAAAAGACACTATCCAAGAAATTAATGTAAATGAAAGTGAATGCTGATCGTAAATTTCGCAATTTCTTTCCCTTTTTTTCTTTCTACACTGACTATATGAAGTGTCAAATAAGTGCTCATACTTATGCACTATTGGAATAAAAATAAAGAGTACACATACGTTTTTGGGTGCATGTACACATATGTTGTGTGTGTGTGTGTGTTTACATCTGAGATCAAATTTGCTACAGTGAAAAACCCCCTGTGGTGAAAAATTTCTTGCTGCAAACATGATTTCGTTGTAGAGGAGTTTCAATGTGCTAAGCACTTCTATTTTTAACAGGACTGGATCTGTACTTGTACTCGAGTACCGAGCATGAGTACTTTTGCACCTTCATGCTGTGTTTGTAGCTGTAGGCCAATCGTCCCGGTCCACTACTACCGCCGCTGCCGCCTCCTCCTCCTCCTCCGCTCTTCTGTTTGGTGAAGATGATGGCGTGTTGGTAGAGGAAGACCCGCCTGACACCCACACGCTTCCGCCGGGTGCCGCCGCACACCGTCAGCTCGCCCTGGCGCACCAGCTCGCCGCGCTCCGCCACGGGAATCTGCCGCACATGACAACACCTCAGGAAGGATAAAAGTCATGCTCTCTCGGTGGCTGTTGTACATCTAACACCACCAACACCAACAGAGTGTGTCAGGCATACACACTTTCTGCCGGCGGATTTTGATGCCATTGTTTCGGGACTTCAGGGTGTTTCATAAGTCTGTCACTTTACAAAACTCATATGTTAGGAAACAACAAGAGTAACAAGATAAAAGTGGTTTCGCTTGAAAGGTGAACTGCGATGGTGTTGTCAGGCGATTGTGACGTCACACTCAATGTTTCTACTTTTTTCGTAACTTTTTGCACTGTTTTCATTTCACTGGAAAGGAGAAGGTGTTTTGTTTCTTCAAGAGTTTGATAAGAATGAAACGCGGACACGTGTTCAATGCAGATTTCGAACGGCGTTTGGCAAGAAAAGGAATACCGTTTTGATGGATACCGCATAACCGAAGGCTCGCATATCGAACGTGAGTGAAAAATGTCATAAAACATTCATTTCTCAGATATTTGCGCTCACAATTTTTGCTACAAAAACTGAAGACCAATAGCTTCCAGGAAATATAACTTGGGGGTTTCATACTTTGAACAGTCATGGCGATAATGTCACGGAAACTGACACAGACGTACGAAACAGCCCGTCTACTGGAAAGTCTGTAGTACTGCTTTGTGCCACATCATGCCAGGCAGTACTGACACCTGTAGTAAGGGATGCTGTCAAGCTGATAAAGGAGCAGCCCTATCAGGCCTTTATGGCTTGTGGGACTCCAGAGGCAGCTGATGGATAAGCGGAATGCAGCTTCAGCGGTCGCAGAGGCAAAAACTCGAGCATGGGAAGAATTCAGTGAGGCCATTGAAGACGAGTTCCGGACAGCTTTGAGGAAATTCAGGTCCACCATCCGATGTCTCACTGTGTACAGTGGGGATGGGGCGCTGCTGATCTTGACTCAGGACATTTTGAGTCGGTGGGCAGAATACTTCGAAGACCTCCTCAACTCTACCAACATGCCTTCCTGAGAGGCCAAAAGACAAAGCTCTCGATTAATCGGTCGATCTACGTTCCCGCCCTCATCTATGGTCACGAGCTATGGGTTGTGACCGAAAGAACGAGATCCAGGAGACAAGCGGCTGATGTGAGTTTCCTCCGTAGTGTCTTTTCCTTCAAGATAAGGTGAGAAGCTCGGTCATCTGTGAGGGGCTCAGATTCGAGCACTTCTCCACGACAAGAGGAGCCAGATGAAGTGGCTCGGGCATCTGATTAGGATGTCTTCTAGACGTCTCCCTTGTGAGGTGTTCCGGGCATGTACCACCGACAGGAGGCCTCGGGGATGACCCAGGACACGCCGGAGAGACTATGTCTCCCGGCTGGCCTGGGAATGCCTTGCGATTGCCCCGGAAGAGTTGGAAGAAGTGGCTGGGGAGAGGGAAGTCTGGGCTTCCCTCCTAAAGCTATTTCCCTCGTGACCTGACCCCGGATAAGTGGAATAGAACGGATGGATGGATGGAAAAAATGGATGGCTGATAGACTGCAAATTAAGCGTTTTATCTCCAAGGTGAAAGTAGAGAAAGTAGGACAGGCGCTCTCACCGGACACCCGACGATTAGATCGCTGGCCCTGAGGTCCTCGCCATGCTGCTGGGCATGTCTCAGGATGGAGAGGGTCGAGTCAGTGGTCGGGTTGATGCCCCCCAGCTCCTCCAGGGCCTCGCAGTACTGCTCCAGCCTCTGTGGGGGTGCCTGCAGGCACTGAGGGAAACACAGAGGCGACAAGGGGGAGGCGGCGGTGGCGGGTAGCTTGGACTGACCAGCAAGAGGAGGGGGAGGGGAGGACGGGGAAACCGGAGGAACCAGGTAAGCATCTTTTGAAGGATCAAGGACATAAACGAGCATGCCAGCTAAATTTTCGAGATGAACATTGGGTCTCATTGCATCGATACAAATTCATCAACGGTAACAAGGCAGACACTGCAAACGACTTCACTGCACTTATGGACAAGTTCCCACAACTCTACAAGACTGCTAATCGTCATAATCAATTGAAAATAGATGCAGCCAAATAACGAGCTCATATACAATCTGATGCATGCAGATGCGTGTGTAGGGGTGGGCAAAGTGTGGCGCCGGGGCCACATATGGGGGCAGGAGGGCCCTGCAACATTCTTTAAGATGGCCCACTGAGCATTTATAACATCAAGAGTCCTGTCCAATTGGCGGCATGAACATGTTTCTTTTCTATCACTGATGACTTCAAATGTATTTATAGCATTACATAAATGGCCAATTTGTTTAATAAAACATGCTAATTTTCAAAGTATTTTTATTAAAATAATTGATTCATGTTTGGAAAACGCTTTATAAATAATACAATGACATTTGAGAATAGATGATCATCATTTTTTGATGTCATCTACAAATGAACTGTCCCATGTGTCCATCTTAAAACTCACCTGTGGCCCTCAAGCGCACGTTTGCCCCGCTCACATCCTTCACCCACCCCCCACCCCCCCAGAAAGAAGTACTAAATTTTTCAATGGGTGAGCTTCGTTCAAAATTTAGAACTATGAAATGCAAACTGAAGTGGTTTATTTTAAAATGTGTGAACTGAACTTTGAACTCATTCCCGTAGGAAATGGTATTTCCCAACACTGGTTTAACGGCCACTCACTTTAAAGAAGTCGGCAGCTTGCGTGACCAGAGGTGAATCCAGTTCCGGTTTGGTGCGGATGTAATGGGAATAATGCAGAAAGTGGTCCCGCTGTGACAAGAAAACAGCACAACACGTTCAATGAGAAGAAAAGCTGCCATTGTGGACTTTTCACTCACAAATTTACTGAAGCAGTCCTGCTGCAGCAAGCTTTGCACCAGCGCATCCTCCATGGCGGGCAGAAGTTCTTGTGAGTGGAAGGCAGTCAGGTCGGCCCAGCAGGGGAAGAGGCTGTCCGCCTTGCCCCGGATGGATTCTGGCGTGTCTGAGAGCTCCAGCAGGGAGAGGTAAGTCTCCTGCACCCCCTTGAGAACGGCCACATACTGTCGCTCGCTGCTCAGCATCCTGCACCAGAGCAGGTAGAGTTTGCTGCGGGGGAACAGTGGAAGTAAAGTAGAGGAAAAGATCAGCGGATGAAGAGGGGAAAAAAGGGAGCAGGCGGGCAGCTACCTCTGGACCGTGGATCCGGTTCGTTCCGTCCCCATCTCCCTCTCGGTCCTGCCTAGAAGCACGTGTTGCCGCGGAGAGCCCGTGTGGTCCACCACCTCCTTGCTGCTGACCTCCACCCCCCTGATCAACACCCCACCTCCCCCTTGGACGGCGGCAGCCATACCAGTGGTGACCACAGGGTCCACTAGGGCCCTGCGGCCCAGCCAAGACTTGGGGGAGGTACGGCACTCTGCGGCTTTAGGACTGCCAGCACCTCTGCGGGGGGCCAGGAGGGCCTGCAGGTCGAAGCTAGGGTGTCTCTTCCTGGGGGGCTTGGCAGGGAGCGGCGCCTCTGTGGGCTGAGAGGAGACAGACATCGTTAAGATTGCCAAGGCAGCATCAGAGAAGCAGAAAATGAAAATGGGCCATGCTCACGCTCTTCTTCAAAAGATTCTGCAGAAATTTCCCTCCTCCCCCTGCAGCCTCTTTTTTATATCCCTTCTCGTCTCCTATCTTCAGCGTGGAGCAAGTCTGCGGTCTGAACAGCGAGGCCAGCGAGCCCCAAGACTGCAGTCCCCCCTCACTTCCTCTGGACCCAGACTCCCAGTCGCCCTCTCCCTCCGTGTCCCACAGGTTTCCGGCGATGGGCGTCTTGGCCTTGCCCTGGCCTTGGTTCTGGCCTCGCTCAGATTGGAGGAAGCGCGGCTTCACCTGCGCTACGGTCTGCTGGTAACGCTCCACCGTGCGGCTCCACAGATCCAGCAGCTCTCCGCCGCCCAAGTCCACGGCCAACGAGCGGGCATCCTGGAAGCGGGACGGCGGAATGGGGGGGAGCGAGGCGAGGGGGCAAACGGGGGAGGCGGAGGAGACTTCGTCACACCACTGGGAAGCCTGGAAGGAGAGGGGAAATGTTCAGGTCTGCAGGTGGGGGCGGGAAAGGCCCCGCTCCGACGCGCTCACCTCGGTCAGTGTGGACAGCAGCCGCTGCGTGTTGTCCAAGGCAGTCCATCGGTCAGACAGACAGTGGGACATGTCCCGTAGACGCTCCTTGAATGAAGGGAGTTGGATCTGGATGTCGTTGAGGCCCACCCAGTCCAACTCGTTCCAAGTCTCCAGGTCGGTGAGCACAGACAGAGTTCGACTGTGCAACTCCTGCAACAAAACAAGATCATTCATTTGTTCGAACTACCACTAGGTGGAGCCAGAGTATAGTGGACAGCGACTGAGCTTTTCCAAAGGTCCTCTGGATTTAAAAAAATCAATCATCCATCCATAAAAAAAGACCACTTAGTAAGAAAAATACATGTGTGGGGTCAATATCTCACGTTTGCTGCTTCCCGCAACTGTTTGAACTTCTGCTGCTGGAGCGACAGTCTGCTCAGCGAGAGAGGCGGGTCCTTGTAGCCGCGCACCTGCGACTGCACTCGCTCTATCTCCTCGTCACACTGTTAAGTTCAAACTGCACTTTGGTCCTTCTTACGGCAAACAAGTCCTCTGAATGCGCTCCGTTTGTCGACTCACCTTTTCCAACTGGTTCACCAGGCCAGCCAGTCGGCCCAGCGCGTCCAGGTTGCGGGCCCTCCGGTTGGATACTCGCACCAGCCGATGGAGGGCGTCGTCCACGCTGTCGTAAAGTTTGGAGGCGGTGGCGAGCGCGGCCCTGCCGTCGCACATTCGACACGTTTGTGTCAGCGTTAGTCTGGGAGAACTCGGCTGCTCCGGATGTTTATTATTTGGGATTAAAAAAAATAAACAACTCTGTTCCCAGCCTGCTAACAGTGGTGGTTTCTGGTGCAATATGTAAGGCCACAATGAGTGACAACATCCTAAAAAAAAAAAAAGTGTAAATTGAGGGGTTCGTAGATTTTGGATGGGTTGCTCTACGCTCGGAATGGGCAAAAAGGGGAGATGGACTTTTTTTTTTTTTTTTTTTTACGTCTGCCTCGCAACTCTCGAACGAACCCCTCCTCCCGGTAACGACCACCCTTCCTGCTTTTCTTCACCAATCAGATGTAAGCAACAAGAATATTTCAGAAAGTATTAAACAGAATATAATTTAGGTAACTGTAACATAAAAGAATATAATGCTCAAATATAAAATCATAATAATTAACAATTTAACAAAAGCTTACAAAACCTAAGACAAATGGTTTCCTATCTGCGTCACTACATTTGAATCCTGGAGTATTTGCGCCCCTTTGTGGAGACATTAAAATGAGAATCTGGCTCATAAAGTGAGCGGTTATTGACAGGAAAGGTGACATCTTCGTTATGCAAAGATCTCTTTACTTTTTGGAAGGACCCAAGGTTAGCTGGTCGAGCCATTTGTCAATGTCATTGTGTTTAGTTTTTTTTGTTCATGTCTTTTGATATGCTATTTGTTTGATTTTGTGCTGTTTTGGGGTTTGAGTTTGTTTCTGGGTTTTTTTTCATTTGCTGTTGCATTTACCTTTATGTTGTTTAATTTCGTTTTTCGTTTATCAATTTGCTATTGTGTGTTCTTTATTGCCGTTTTACTCACGTTGTTTCCCCTTGTTGTTCCAGTTTTTTTTAACTTATTTTTTGTTGTGTTGGGCACTTCAGAGCAACTGTAGCATAGCATAACAACTATGACATCGAAACCCACAAAACAGGCAAATTATATCAACTTCATGGATTAGCTCAGATGATTGAACGTGAACTCAACTGTTTTGTTGAGAAGATAATAAATAATCAATCCAAAGACTGATTTTAGAACCATTAACAGTAATTAATTGATTATGAATGTGTTTATATAGCTAATGCAAGTACATATATAGTGAGTAGAAAGTGGTGAATGTGCGAATATACACTCTGACTCAGCAAACTCTGCAGTATGACTTCACTTATGACTTTCATAACCCAAGTCATGACTTGCTTGAAATTTATTGGGAACTGGACTTGACTTTTTGCCAAGGGATAAAAATGTTATTGTTCATCAAAAACACAGCATATTACCTGCAATCTGGTGACGTCTGCGCCAACCCGCTGTTGGTCAATCCCGCCAACCAGGCACCACCCCCGCGTTGGAGCTCAGTCAGGCGGGAGTCGGCGAGGACGCTGGCCATGAGGCGCCGATGCTTGTCCGTGCTCGCTGGTACCTCCTGGTGAAGCCACAGTTAGGTTCATTGATCAATGGCCAGGATTCTCTCACGCTTACCTTGATGTTGTCAACCGTCGGCTCGGCATCCATCGACTGCAGCGCTTCTCCCAGCAGGTGGAGGGCGCTCTCGCAGCGCTCAGTGAGACTCTCTAAACTCTAAAGAAGAAAAGATCCAAGGTTAGTATGTGTAGTGCTTTTTCTTAACCGAGGTCTGAAATTTATTATCTTTATTATCTCAAGGCACCAATGGCTCTGAATCAGCGTGTGAAACAAGCAGAGTGTGTTTCTCTTACCAGTCTGAAGGAGAGCCAGTCTGAGTGGCAGTGGCTGAACTCGCCCCCCATTTCTGTGGGCAGCTGTTGCCTGTCTACAAACTGCTCAAGGACAGCTGTTCCTCGCACCATGTGGACCTGTGATTGAAAGGGAGGCGGAGGGGAGGACAATGCACAAATCCACAAATGCTGCAAATCCTGACATGTCATGTTGCGGTGCATCCAAAACATGACTTGCAAAAGCCTGGCTTACTCTACAAATACTCTTTTTTCAACGATGCAAATATATTCATGTGTTCTACTTCATGTACTGCTCACCTCTATTCCCTCCAGGCCACAAGAAGGCTGCTGATTCTCCACCAAAAAAAGAACCGCTCCAAGACCGCCAGGAACCAGCCGCTAGAACGCACCATGTAAAGTTTGGTTTTGGCTTTCAGAATTAGCATCTTGGCGTGTCTCACCTGGAATAACCTGAGTGTGGAAAGGCAGAGCGAAGACGGCGGCGAGCATCTGCTGTCAATCAACACCGTCAGACCTTTTTCTTTGGCCGCAGACCTGAGCATGGCAGACGGATGGGAAGGGTTGTGAAGCTCCGTTGCGTTCCTCATGCAAATGGCAGTAAGATCTTACCGCGTGATCCTGTGATAGCAGGCCAGGATGCGCGCCATCTCCTCGCCGCTGCCGGAATCTCCTATCTCGGCCATGACCAGAGCACGTCCCAATCTGTCCACCGTACCTGCATGTGGTCAGTATTCAACACTCAAGAAATCAATCAAACAACCAATCAAGGACTTTTTTTTTCCCTGGGTTGGAAAATACCCGGCATCCGAAGTTGTCCTGACCAGAGGAGCTCTGTGTTTAATTCCCGAAGCAAAGAAGCCTCTTTACATGAATCACCGGACTCTACCTCCTCATTGGTTGTGGTCAAGGCAGCTGAGAGGCCGTTGCAGACGGGCAAAGATTCTGCCTCTGTCCAGATCCACAAAGGAACATTCACTCATGAGCACGTGCCTTCATTGTGGAAGAGAAGAATCCAGGTTTAGCCCACCTGCGCTGCTGGTTGTGGCGTTCTCCAACAGGCACTCGCCATCGGATGACGGTTCCGAACAGAGCTCCTCCGTGATTGGCCGGCGCGTTGAGCCAGAGCAGGAAGTGGAGCTCAGATGAGCATGAGCTTTCCCGTGCGTTTTGGCGCCCCCACGGAAAGCGCGACCGCTGGGCCGAGCCTTCCCTTTGGCTCCCTTTCCCCTCCTCTTCCTCCTTGAAGTGAAGGACAGGTTTTCACACATGATACCCACTCTTGCAACAGAATGTGCTTGACAATGTAACTGTTCACTTTTGATAGTATTCATGGGACAAAAGCGTTTATATTGTGCACTGCATCATAATGAGAGCCATTTTGGTGATCTCTATCGTTCACAGGGGAGAAATATTTGAAGCGGCTCTCTTTATGAAAACGTATGAGGCAGTAGCTGAGAAACGATCGATCAAAAGTGAACATTTTTAACTCATTCAATCCCAGTGTTTTACTGGATTTTGACTGATCTTGCAAGGTCCACAGAATATTTGGTTCTAATGCTATATGAACATGGAGCCTACCAAAATAAAGTTTGGACTCTCTTCTTTCAGCAGAAGAAAAATTGTTTCTATCTTTTTCCATTCTTCAGCAATTACAAAATGGCTAAGTTTCATGGAAATGGCGATTCCTGGGCAAAAAAAAAACGGAGAAAAAGAGCTTTTTGTAAAAGCATGCATTTCAATCGCATGAGGCACCACTGCCACCTACTGGTCGCTTTTTTACATGATTTACAATGCAAACGGCTTATTCTCATTCACAGATTGCATCAGACCCTCCTCCTCTCTATGACGCAAAAAAAAAAGAGTTAGACGTACAAGTACGTCCTTGGTAGGCGGGGCCTAATTTTAAAAAGACGTACAAGTACGTCTTGTGGAATGAAAGAGTTAATTGACACGTGAGCTGATCATGTTGGCGGCTACCTTGGAGGTCTGAAGCCGCAAGCTTTGACTTCTTTTCCTCTCGTGCACTCTTGAATCTTCTTTTTGCCGTCATCTCTCATTTGGTTGGCTGTCACGTCATTGCTATCTGCCGCGCTCTTGCTATCCCTCGTGCTATTGCTAGCCAGGGCAGCAAAAGTTTTGTCTGGTGCATCCCACGTTGGTGTTGCAGCATCACTGTCGCCACTCTGTGGTTTGTCCGTGTCCTCGACTACAGAGTCTGAATGGGACCCCAGGTCGGAGCAGCCCTCTATGACATGTCCGATTGTGTCAGGGAGCTCTCTGGAGAGGCGAGTGCTTTCAGACTCTTCTGCCTTTGGCTGCGTCACCTTGTTCATCTCACCCTCACCCCCAACGCCAGGCCGCCTCTCTTTAAATGGGTGGCTTCCTCGGCCCTCGGTGTCTCTCTTGGTTATATCGCCTCCGTTATCGACGCCGTTATCAGCGCCGTTATTGCCCTCGGCAGGATATGGGAAAGATTGTCTTTCTGTGCTTGTTTGCGTGACTCTCGAAGGAAGCCCAGGCACGAGCACAGTGTCCTTGGGGGCAGTCAGATTTGATTTAGGTGCACAGATCCCTCCAACGCTACCAAAGCTGTCCATTTGGCCACCTCCCACCAACTTTCCCCTCCGCAGTTTTATGGCGTTCCCCCTCTTGCAAAGTGGCAAAGTCTTAGTTTTGCATATCCCGTGCATCTCCAAGTATCTGTGCCTCGGGTCAACACCTCCGTCCGGTCCTCCTCTTGGCTCCAAGAGCTCCACATAGTCTCCATCCAGCTCAGGATATCTCGCAGTCCGCCCGAGCCCATCTTCGCTGCGCCTCCGCCGGGGAAGCGCAGGCTCCGAGGCCAAGCCGTCCGGCAGCAAGGCCTTGTCTTTCTCTTCCTCCTCCTCAGCCCAGCCCCACGAGTCCCTGGACCGCTCCTCGGTTAGACCCTTGGACATGTGGCCGTCGGGGTTGGAAGGCGGGCGAGCTTCCTCAGACGGGTTGTGGATGAATTCGGGGTAGACCACCTCCTTCCACGGAAGGCGCAGGACACCGTCGCAGGTGCTCACCAAGCAGGTGTCGAGACCACCGCCTGCTATGTTGACAGCAGAACACAAGTTACTTCTGACTGCTGGATGGATTCAAGATCTGAATGGAAGCGTTACCTTCCCTCCTGTGGCCCCGTTCTTTGTTGATGCTGTGCAGCCACTCGCTGGTGAACACAAGGGGATGCTGGGACTCAGGCACTAGGATTTCCTGAACAGTGCGCCCACCGGGGGCCAGACACTTGAGGGCCAACCGGGGACAGCGGGTAGAGAAGGGTACCACTTGCAGATAGAAGTCATTGCTCCGCAGGAGCCTCCAGTCCAGGGTGGAGAGCTGGACCACCACTTTATTGCCAAGACACAGTGGCCAGCCGGAGTGGAGGAAGAGGCAGCCCAAGTACTGAGACTGGGAAGACAGATGGAAACGCTCAAAAGGTGTTGACTTCAGAATAGCAACTTTGAATCAAGTTTGAAAAACATATAAAGTGATAATGTTACAGTTTAACCCCAGCGAGTCCCAGGGACTTGCTGATCAGAAAAGTACGAGTCCCATTATGCATTTAGAATCCCAAATTTCGAATTCTGAAATGGTCTACTTATTCAATTGCATATGATAATAACACAAACAACAACAAAATACATTGATAATACCGTATTGGCACAAATATACGACGGCCCTGATGATAAGACGAGCCTCTCTTTTTCAAGACTCAAGTTTGAAAAAAGACTTTTTGAACACCAAATTAATTTTTATCCAGAAAATAATTACAGTACATCTGAAACATGATTATAACAATATCTTTTTTTTTCTGAATCTGAATCTGAAATTTGAGAGGAAAATCATGTTATTTTGCCTCATTCAAATCTTAAGATCTGAACATTTAAATATGTAAACTAAAGTGCAATCACATTCGTAACTGAATGACTTCTGGTTTTTGAAATGTAAATTACATAATAACTTCTCCTCAGCTGCCGGTTAACCTGGCCGATCTTCGACCCACTTTTCTCCAGATTGTCGCTACGTTTCTCCATTTTCTGTTATCTCTTCAATTATTTTCTTTTTTTCTTTCTTCCAACTATTTTTTTATTTTTCTTCTTCGTGCTACCGCTATTTTTATTCTTATTCTTCGTGACAGTGGTTCGCTTTGGCCTGGGGAGTCAAGTTCAGCATTCGCTTCAATGATATCTGGCGCCATCTAGCGTCGTGAATGGGTATAATGTCTAGACCCCGAATATAAGACGACCCCCACTTTTTCAGTCTTATTTCAAAGCAAAAAACACCGTCTTATACGGTAGGTTTATTTCTTATAAACAAATGCTGCAAAAATTTAATTCAGGCGTAGAAGATTTGCTGAGAAATAGGTTCTTATTTCTTCCCATGGTTCAGTCTTTGAGTTCATAAATTCTCCTCTCTTTACTCTGCTTCCAGTGATGCAAGGCTTTCTCAAAGTCAACTTATTATTGCAAAAAAAATGATCCAACTTTAGCTTCTTCCACTGTGATATCTCCACAATAAACCTTCGCAACACTTGTTTTAAGTTACACCACTTGGCAATCGTCTGCTTTCTGCGAGGTTGAAGGCCGATCTCGTCTCGCGAGAACGGAAATCTCGTCAAGCGAGATTACTTAACGCGAGCTCAAAACAACAATAGCGGCGATTGTGAAACTGCGACACTGCGTTGCTGGAAAATAAGATGTACCGTAGTTTTTTTTTTTTTGTTGTTGTTTTGACTGAGAAATTTCCTTGCGTCCCAAAAACACACATTATTTGGAACTGTGCGTCCCGCGGGAAAATTATGCGTCTAGGACGCGAGACGCAGAGGTAACGAGATGCCGGCATATCGGAGGAATCTAGAATCCATCAGATGTCATATCAGCTCTCTGGAACTTGTGCTGCTTCTCTCAGACGACCTCGGACCCTCGTTCAATTCACTTCCACATTCCGCCTGTGTTTATTTTCACTCCCTTAACGCTTTTCTTCCACATGGAGACTCCCTTTGGCGGCCCTGGTCTGGACTCGGGCCCGTCATGACTTTGGCTCTCTGAAAGCCAGTTGTGGCTGTATTGCTCCACTGTGTCCTCCATGGCTTCCTTCTCTCCTCCAATGGTTTCATCAGTTTGCGCCCCCCTCCCCCACAGTCATCAATGCGACCCCTATAGTCTGTAACTTTCAGCCGCTTCAAATTTTTTATTTTTATTTTTTAATGCATGAGAATGAAGCCAACTCTCATTTCTCGAAAGATCTCTCTCGCTCTCCAGTTAAATGTCCAGGTCTCTCTATTACTCGTTTTGCTTCTCTCACATCTGGAAGGAATTATTGTCATGACTCACCATCTCAGTGCAGCTCAGCGACAAGGGAAAACAGCCTCTTGAATGCACGTGTCTGCAATGCACACACGTGCACTCGCAAACACAACTGGACTTAAGTCCAGTGCGTCACACTTAGCTTATTTTATCCTCCATTTGATGAAAAGACAAACTCACACAGGCATGTTGCTGGAGCTTGTGAAGGAGGTGCTTGGCAGGCACAAAGTAGTCCAAGAGGTAGCGAAGGCTGTCCTGCTGGTAGGTGGACTCCAGCACGGTGAACACCTGTGGGGAGGACACAGCGACTACTCCATCTGTTGGATGTCACAAATCTTTGTGTGTGTCCGCGTATGCGGGTGTGAGACATGCAATACCTGCGAGAGGAGAGGCGGTGCAGTACTTTCAAAAGGTGGGTAAAGGGACGAGAGCGCCCCCTGGACACAGTCCTCCATGGCCTCTGAACCCTGATTGGGACAACAGAGCTGGAATCAACTTTTGGAGGTTGAGCGGACGCATGTGCGCACGCGCACACTCAGTGTGGCCTCACTCCTCGCGGCTTCCTGTTGAACATTCTGGGGAGTGTCAAACATTTCCCTTGCGAGGGCTGGCAGTCAATGTGGAACCCTCACTCTCCCTTTCACACACAAGGAGTGTTTATTTTCCGACGTGGCCTGTTGACATGGCAACATGCAACTTCTGCTCCCCCTTTTCTGAATTTTGTTTCTCTCGCCGTCCCCGCCG
>CAAKHF010022002.1:0-23467 GCA_901007745.1 Hippocampus kuda
TGTGTGTGTGTGTGTGTGTGTGTGTGTATCACAAACCACATATGCTCATTGTTGCCTGTGTGTGTATATGTATTTGATGTTGTCACCATATTTACAAGTATGTGTTTCTATTTGTCTGCAGTTTAACCGTTCCTTGCTTGCGCCTCACCATCGATGTAATCTAATATTCAGGATTACTGTATCCATGTCTTCAGCATGCTGGTCATTTGTTGTGTGAAATGCTCACTACAAAATCTTTCTGAAGTGACACACTGTAATCACTCTGGGAAAGACACATACCTGAAGACACACAAAACTTCACAGTCAAAAGATCCTGGCTCTCATTTTGGAGTTTGTACAGCGGATTCATCCCACATCCCAAAAATCTGCTTCCTAGATTAAATGGACATTCGGAGTGGTTATTTGTTCATATGTTCCTTGTAGGGCGGCCCGGTAGTCCAGTGGTTAGCACGTCGACTTCACAGTGCAGAGGTACCGGGTTCGATTCCAGCTCCGGCCTCCCTGTGTGGAGTTTGCATGTTCTCTCCGGGCCTGCGTGGGTTTTCTCCGGGTGTTCCGGTTTCCTCCCACATTCCAAAAACATGCATGGCAGGCTGATTGAACACTCTAAATTGTCCCTAGGTGTGAGTGCGGGTGTGCATGGTTGTTTGTCTCTGTGTGCTCTGTGATTGGCTGGCAACCAATTCGGGGTGTCCCCCGCCTACTGCCCGAGGACAGCTGGGATAGGCTCCAGCACCCCCCGCGACCCTAATGAGGATGAAGCGGTTCGGAAGATGAATGAATGAATGAATGAATGTTCCTTGTACTCCTCTTTTTCAAAGTCAGCTAAATTCAGCTCTCGCTCGCCGGTGACCCTAATAATGACTTAAAGAAAATGGAAGATTGGATCATTCTCACTTATCACTGTGGTACTTCTGCCAGTTACTCCTGAACTAATTAACATTACAAATAGTCACCACTCAAACGCAAACAGAATAATCAGAAATGCTTGTATTGAATTAATTAATTTAGCAATGAGGAATAGAAGGCATAGAATGTTAGTTTTTCTCCCTAAGTGGCTCATGTGTCACTTCACTGGAAGTCAGCAGAGGGTTGTGGTTCACATTCAATCACTTGTTGGCTTTTTACAGTCGTTTAATAGGTTAATGTAAAATTAAAATTACCGAAGTCAAAATGAAGTTCTTCTAATCGTTACGTTAAATAACTGTGTACTATTTACATTAGATATCACAATGAACACAATGTATAGTTTCATGTCACGCAGCAAAGAGCTTTTCTGAACATCCATTATCAAATATTGTCCTGCCGCCAAATATCCAAACATTCTAAAACATCAGCATTATGAGATTAAAAAAAAAACATGATCATGACTTTTTTGTTGTTGTCTTTTTGTCTAAAAGCAGATTATATTTTCTCCAACATATTTAAATAATTAACACAGACAATATCAGTTGGATCATTTGAATAATTAGAACACTTGTACAACAAAATGTTTGGAAATCACCCCACTAATGCACTTCTCACATTTTATTTATTCATTTATTTATGTGTCTGTTTATTTATTTATTTAAATTGGGCGAGGAGGCAAAACTATCTCTGTAGCACAGAACATACCCCTGTGATGAACGTTGGTTCACTGAATGTTTTTTTTTTTAAATAAATGAGTTCACGATAACGTCCCTTCTCATTCAAAATTATTTAAAATATTACCATCTGGCAGACATACAGGTCATAAATCACATGCAGGATGTTTTCAACAAAGATAAAATGTCCCACATGAGCGTGTTTGCATGTGTGTGCAAGTGTGTGCGTGTGTGCGTGTGTGTGCGTGTGTGTGTGTGTGTGGGTGTGTGTGTGTGTGTGTGTGTGTGTGTATTTGAATACATTTTCCCGCTTTCCCTGGTGGTGCTGGGCTGTTTGGCAGGATAAATATAGCTGCGGCGTCGGTGTAAAGCTGTTTTCTCCTCAGCTTTTGTAGCTTTAATCAAAAGCAATCTGGAGGAGGGAGAAGTGAAAGAGAAGCCGGTGAGAGAGAGGGGTGGTGGGTGTGGCAGACGGCAGAGTGTTTTATTTTAGCTCTCTTTAAATCGTCATTGGGGAGTGTTCAGGAGTAATGAGAACCCCGGTGGCTGGAGAAGACGGACTGACTCTAACTCTATCTCCCTCCTCCTCCACCTCCATCCTCTGTGTTTGTAGTTCATGGCCAGCCACACTTCCTCCGTCAGTGAATGTGATATAAACGCGGGCTTCTGACGACAACTGTGCTCATGCTGCAGGGCTTTTATGCAGCACTTCCTCTTTTAAACAATGATTCATCATATCTATTCTGGGATGGAATCACATATCCTTCGTCAGTATCAACTAACAATGCTGTGACTAATAGTTATTGATCTGTCACCATTAGTTTTCTGAATGAATTAAGTGATCTACACTGTATAATATCAAAACAATGAAACATGCTCCTCACAGACCCTCAAAGCTGACATATTTCAACCTGCAATTCACTGCTGTAGGTCATACTGCAGGCAAGTGGGTTAGCTGTACTACACAAAGGCAGGCAAGTCAACTTGTAACTTGAAAAAAACAATTTTCAGACCATAACAGATGAGGAGCCATCTATCTTCATTTTGCTTAATATTGTCACATATGTATAAAGCGTACATCTTCGTGAGACCAGTACTTGTCTTCAGAACTCTTTTCTGACTCCGTTTGACTCCCAAACTGCAACAGCAGACAAGTGTTTAACTGTGACACGATGCAGAAAACGATGGCTTTCCTGTCGATCCAAATTAGGGTAGGCTGACGCTATAATGCTCCAACCGAGTGTAATTGTGCAAAAGAATCATTTTCACCACTTGGTATGACCTCGAGGGGAGCGAATGCCAAAAGGCAGTCATAACCAATGAGGAGTACCACCCTGCTATCTTGAAGTCAAGTCAAGTCAGTTTTATTGTCAAATATGCTCTATGCGCAACATACAGCACAGATGAAATTTCTTTCCTCTCAACCACAGGAGAGAGAGGAGCCACTGCGGGTACCGGCGCCACCATCAACAGAACAGTTAACATAAAATAACAAAATAATACAACACAACACATAAGACACAGAAGGTCACGCAATCTTCACCACTTCTCTGCATACACTTTGTTGTTTGAAGCAGTTATAGATGAAAGAGGAGAGATCAAAGTTTCCTTTTACCCATGGATCAGAGACGTCATGTTGAAAATGTGCACAAGCTAAGTTTGAAAGCAAACAAGAAGCTGTAACGTCCATTGACGAAAAAAGAGATTGGCTCACATCTCCTGTCCAATGTAAATCCGCTTCAATTCCAAGCGGCGACTCCCTGTTCCACATACGCATCTGCGCACTGCGCTGACACTCCTTTCTTCTTATCGTCTGCTCCACAAGCCATCCATCCATCCAGCCACATTGGTGGCAATTTGTTAGCGAGATTACTAAGGTGAGGTCACTTAACTTCTACGATTTTTGTTGGAATGCAGGTTCTGTCAGCTGGTATAAAGTCATGTATGTGAGCCTGCTCTATTTTAGTGTCCTTTTCAGGGTTAAACCCTCAAACCTCAAGACTACTGACAGTTTTACTGGTTATTACTGTATTCCAAACTGTCATTGTACATACTTCATTGAAGATGCACTTGCTGAGTATCTACACTTAATTCTGAAACTAAATCTTTCAGGATAAAATTTGAGTCACTATGAGAGTCAAGGAGCGCATAGGTTAGTACTTTCCTTTGAGTCTGTGTTGTGAATGACAGAAGGACTGGAATGATGCCGGATTTGGATATGGCAGAAGCACAAAACAGAGCATGGGACAAATTGCTCATTGTTAATCACATCGACGGGTTTTATTTTCTTGATGCAGGTAGGTGGGTTGATGTCCAGCACAGGAGCTTTTGCAGTATTTGGTGATGTGCATCCAAAGCAGAAACAATGTTCATGAATGAAAGCTCTTTTCTCATCCATAGATTTTGTTAATGCTCACAAAGAGTGAGCATTTAGAAACACCTTGTGCCTCATTCCTGCGGCCCAAACCAGGTGACTTTACCTTTGAGTACAACGTTGCTGAGTCGAAGGCCTTTATTCGAGTGCTTGTATTGAATGTTTTGCCTCTCTTTGTTGACCTTTTGTGAGTTGGTTTCATATTCATCATTAAAAGGAAGAGGGGGGGGGGTCGGATGATGGGATCACAAACAACTCTGGCTGTCTTATTTCCTTATGCATGAATTTGTTCAAATTTAAAAAGCTTAGATACTCGCCAAATTGATCCAACTCTCCAAAAATAGACATTTTGCTCAGTATTTTGTGATTTTCCATTGAGGATAGACAAGCTTTGACATGGGGCACTGCCCCTGAACAACTCAAGTGAAAATCTGCAAACTCTCTTAATGCTCTTGGATCATGAGCAGCTATCCTGGGCCATTTAACAAGTCTCCCTCTAAAAGCCCTCTGGACAGTAAAGGGACTACCATAACGATCTTCGAAAACAGTCCAGGCAACCATTATATGCATTTTCTGTGTTACAGTAAAGGAAACCATCCACAGCCTTGTGTGGCTCTCCTGCTACATAAATCTCCAGATAAAAGCATTTTCTCATTTACGGGGAGGGGCTTCTGACCAATCAATCCATCCATGCATCCATATCTGAACTGCTTCTCATTACGTGGGTCACGGGCGTACTGGAACCTTTCCCAGCTGTCTTTGGGCAGTAGGCAGGGTACATCCTGAATTGTGTGGACTTTGCATGTTCTCCCCATGACTGTGTGTTTTCTGCAGGTGCTCCAGATTCCTTCAACATACCAAAAACCTGCTTTGGTTGATTGAACGCTCTAAATTATCCCTAGGTGTGATTGTGAGGGTGAATAGTTGCAGACCACCTTGTTATTGACACACACTGTTTACTTTGAGGCCTGCATTGCACTTTGTCATGTACAATATAATTTCAATACAATCAGTGTGTGCAACACTCACACTACAAAATTTTGGTTAATTGAACGCAGTTATAAGGCAGTACGGTGGTCAACTGGTTAGCAAGTCCACCTCACGGTGCAGAGGTGCAGGGTTTGATTCCGGCTCCGGCCTTCCTGTGTGGAGTTTGTATGTTCTTCCCGTGCCTGCGGGAGTTTTGTCCGGGTACAGCGGTTTCATCGAACATAATGTAGCCTCTGCCGACATTATACGGAGGGAAATTTTCTACTGATATTGATCATGAGTCTATCACTAGGGATGAGAATGTTTTGTTGGCAGCGATTCTGGGGATTTGCCCCAAGTGCCCCATCTAAGATGCCAAAGTCACCATTTTCCAGAGACCCTGTCCAGGATAGGAACCATAGCTAGCAAACAGATGGATGCGTCCATGTTATGTTTTGGTTACCAAAATAGTATGGGAAGCACAGGTTATTCAGTCACAAACAAAATCCACTTTTACATTGTTGTGTAGTTGGTTTGCATACTGGATGTAGGAGGAAGCAATGATAGGAGACAATATTTTGTGACAAGGTGATGATCCAATCATTATTCAATTGTCTTTATTTCTTTCTTTTGGAAACCAAAGCCACTTAACTGCTGCAGTCAAACTGCTTCCTGATACTGTGCATGTTGTCTCATCGGCTGTAGTGCCGATCTCCAGGAAGTGCAATATTACATTTCCTATTTGTTGTTCAGAGCAGGTGTGTCAAATTCCTTTTTGTCGCGGGCCACTTTGGAGTTACGTCTTCCCTTGGAGGGCCATTATGACAGTGAAACCACAAAAACGTCACATTGTTACTTGTACACAACAAATTGATGGATTACTAGTTTTAAAATCAGTCAACGATAATAGTTTGTTAAATTATTGTTCAAATGAGTGTAAACTGGGTAACACTATTATTGCAAAATCTCAACGTTATTTATGACGTGACAATTTGACATTTTGATACAGATTTTAGCAAGGATCAGGCAAGTTGACACACATGATTTGCTTTCATGGCCCACATAAAATGATGTGGCGGGCCGGATTTGGCCCCCAGGCTTTGAGTTTGACACCTGTTGTTTCGAGGAACTGGAGGTTTCATGATTGGTGGTACTGTACAATGAGAGTTCACTCATGACATTTATTTTTGCAAAATTACATATACATTGAAGATATAAAAAAAATGTTAAGTCACTGTTTCTGTGTAATCTCTGAATCTGATTATTTTTATAGGTCATCTGGGTGTGTAATAACTGCAGAAAACAACAGGAAATACTGACCAAGCCAGGCGAATGGTTCACCGGTCCATCAGGAAAGTCCACTAGTCTCGGTTCAGCCATCAGCGAGCCATCTGTGTGCCAAACCCTTGGCGAAAAAAAGCTGCGGTCCCACTCCCAAGCCCCTCCAGGCTCCACAACATCCCTAGAGCCCAACCCAGCCAGTGCACCTGGGAGCACAGCTGGAATAGACGTCCGGTCACGAAGTGAACCACCAAGAGACACGTACGTTTTGCAAACAAATTGCATTTAAAACCAATAACAATGCCACAAGTCACTTGAGAATCATTTAAAACTTTAAGAGGAACAGCACTTCTATTTTTTCAATTTTTATTTTTCTTTCACTCCTGTCAAATAAGCATTGGATTTGATATACTGTATACTTGAGCTTTGAATCTTCCCTATAAAAGATCATTTAATATGTATCTTGATACATGAGATGCAATCTGACTAAAGGAGGGTTGAAAGTGGAACAATTCGATTCGGTGCGGATTTCTCCGTTGTGAGTCAAATAAAGGTTGTGTTATCTTATTATGATTCGAATCAAAAAGAGATGGCTCAGTTCAAGAGTGTGTAAAATGCAAGGAATTTCTTGATGTCAATTTACAAAATGAATGAACTTGAATGGGTCCAAGATGAAATTTTTACGAGAAATGCAAGGGCAGCAAACCTGAAATTGCAGGGGCGCAACTAAGACATTTAGGGGCGTACACTCCAGGTCGACTTGCTGAGTAAATATTTACTCCACTCATTTTCACTATATTACTAATACTGTAAATGACTGACTGAATTGAGGACTGGAAGTTTGTCATCAACAATAATTAATCAATATTCAAGAATAGTAAATGATTTTTTTTCTTAAAATGCGCAAATTTTTGGTTGCACAAGTACAAGCCAATGTACTGTCTCAAATTTGAGGAGCAAAATGTCACCAATTAAGGCCGTCAGGAGTCCTGACTTGTCAGTACTGTAAATGACTATGTTAACATGCAGTCAGTAACCCTTTGAAAACCTGAATACTGGCAATATTTGGGTTATTAAAGGCCATGTAATCACTCGCAAAAGCACACATATGCTCTTATGCAGGCTTTTAAAATCCTTCCCTGACTGCTGACTGATTTCTCATCATTCGTGATTAATCAATCCTCATGTCTATAAAAAGAAAAAAAAAAAGACGAAGTGTAGAGCAGAGATAATAGTTAGATATGAGTCTATCCAAACACCAAAAATGCTTTTGTGTTCATGGTTTTGTCCTCTTGGTCTCCATTCATATATACATTCCACTAGGAGAAATGGAAAAGGCGATGGAGGAACTGGTCGAGGAGAGCGCAGGTCAGTCCAACCCATGCTACAGACCCAGGTTTCCATGGACCGGGATCTCCGGGGTGAATCCAGGGAGCATCGGGAAAGCCGGCGGCTCACGAAAGGGCGTTCTTTGGAGATTGATCCTGTCGGAGGAAGTAGTGGGTTGAAACGGACACAAGACGGGGGCTACCAACACATTGGCCACAGCGGTGGCCCCCCTCGTCAAACAGGGCCAGTCACTTCTGGAGGCCACGGCCATCCTGCACCAGTACAAGGCAGTGCAACAGGAATTATTGGGGAGGTGAGGGATGGTTTAGTATCGGGACAGAGGACTGTCAGTGGACTGTTTGAAAACACCCCTGCACAACAAGACCACCCCCCTCAACTCAGAGAAGCTCTGAGTTCAGGAACTGGATCAGCCCCTGATCAAGGGCATGTGGTGAGACGAACCAAAAGGAACAAGGCTGACAGCATGCTCCGCAACGATTCACTCAGCTCAGATCAATCGGAATCTTTGCGCCCACCACCACCCAGACCCTATAAATCGAAGCGAGGCCTAGGGGCTGGAGGCAAAAGACAGACCAGTGTCAGCAGCTCAGAAGAGGAAGGAGGGACCACACCTGAATACAGCAGTTGTGAAGATGCTGAGATTGAAAGTGTGAGCGAGAGAGGTGAGGCTTCTTAATCTTTGCCATTTTCCGTCCATTACATGAAATATCTGTCAGAGTCAGAGTAGTGTCACCTAATGTAGACTGCTATGTGTGTGACACCCAGAAGTGGGATCACGTCTATGATTGAAATGACAATTAAACCATTGCAAACAACATTTTCAGAAAATAATAAGTGATTAATAATTTTGGAGTCACGGTATAAGGACAAGTCTTTCAAACCACTCTCCATTACTTCTTGCTAAAATGCCCGAAGCTTTGGTGGCCAATTAATATACTTGAAAGAAAGTTCTTTCACAATTCTGATTAGTTGATCGAACTCGGTGACAAGCTATGCTACATTAAATCTATCTTAAAGGGGCCATATCATGCAGTTTTAAGCTTTCAACAGTTAACTGGAGGCATGCACATTATTATATATTACCTAGTTAATTTCTTATGAAATATGAGTTATTTTGGTGAAGATTTTTCTAACCTGGAATTAAGATGCCTGATTCACAAAAACCTCGCTTCTCCACGTGTGGCTGCCGCAACACTTTCATGACGTTGTCCTAAAGCTGGTTGCTCTACACACCACCCATGAAACAGGAATAAACAGTTGCTATCAATAGGCAGACTAGTGCCGCTTTTCCATTAGTACCAAACAGTCTCACAACACACACGACTCCACTTTGCCCAGCACCTCATGGCACAGCCTCCGTTGCTTTTACAACAGGCACGCCAGATGGTGACACTCACAGCGTGTGGGGTTCTGCCATAACATTTCACGTGGCGAGTCTCAGCCACTAAAATATGAATTGCCTTTGTACAATGTGACCACGTTGCAAAGTACAGCCCATTAAATGCACAGGAGGAGCTTTCACATGTAGATGAAAACTCTATTTCTGGGTTTTGACCTCCTGTCAAGACAAAAATACAGTTTATACAGTCTACATATTTTGGGGAACCATGTTTACAATTTCTAATGCACCAACGGAGTCGCTGATGGTGTCGTGGTACACTCGTCTGACTTGTGTGCGGGCAGCGTGGGATTGTTTCCCACTCAGTGATGGTGTGGATGTGGGTGTGAATGGGTGTATGTCTCAATATGTGCCCTGTGTTCAGGGTGGAGTCTGCCTTCTGCTTGAAGTCAGCTGGGGTAGGCTCCAAGCAACTCCGCGCGACCCTGTTCAGGATAAGTGGTGTTGAAAATGGATGGATGGATGGATGGATTGATTGATGCACCAAGGGTGAAGTACTGCAATCGTGATTTAGCGATCGGCTCACAAAGCTTGCCGCCAGCTTGCCATCATTCTGAATGGAGGACACACAGTCATTCATTTGGCTGCCCCTTGGAGTCAACGGCTCATCGCTGCCATCCCCAAGGCGGGAGCCACAACCGTTTGGCCATAGAAGCAGCGATACTCCGCTCTGGTGGCTGTAGACCTCATTCAAGTGAATGGGACCCAGTGTGTCAAAGACTTCTCGAACTCTGGTGTAAAAATGAAAGTGTTTCACCGGTGGCTCCTCTAAAAAAATGGGTGTATGTTTAGTCTGAAGGGCGGGATGGGGATGGCTCCTCACTTTGTGATGAATGAGGCCGTGTACACCCGTAAAGGCAATTGGGCTGTTTTTGACCTGATTTCGCCCTTTCCCAACCAAGGACGTCAAACGCACGATGATCGTATGTCCTATAAGATTTGTCTCAGTCTTATCACATGATCCTTATGTGTGAAGTGTCTTAAGAGTGGATTTGTCCGGATAATCGGGTCATTAAACCAGTCGGGGTCAACAATCTTCAAAAAAAAACGAAAGTGTTCAATATTTACGAGCAAAAAAATAATAATTAAAAAAATCTTCATGTGTGAGGGGGAAGCTGAGTTCTCCTGAACTAGTTAACTCCGTTGACTGTGACAGCATGTAGCCAAACAAAGAAGCTTGCTGACTGACAAATGAAGATGTGCCGGTACATACAAAAAGAGTAATATCATATCATACCCCACGTTCATCCATCCATTTTCCGAACTGCTTATCCTCCCTCACACAAGTTTCGGGAGTGCTGGAGGGTATCCCTACCGAAGCATCCAAGGTGTGTTGGAAAAAAAAAAGAAACAAAACTTTGCGTTCCCTCGAAATGAAATTTTTGTCACGGGAATGCATGTTCATGTACTCCTGGGCCATCTTTCGGGTAAACCAAAGCAACAGAAATGGAGCATTCTCTTTTCATGCCTGTGTAGTGTCCATGTGAAGGACATTTCTTGACTTCAATAACCGGTGAAACTCCTCCTCCATGACTCTTTTTGTCCAGATGAACAGACTTTTCTCGAAAAGGATGTGCATTGGAGGATACACTAGCCAAACTCACCTGGAAGTTATCAAATAGCATGTTGATTATTTAAACAGACTGCAACAATTTGGTGTTGCAGAGGAAGTTAATCTGCACATTGAGATTGAAAACAGTGACCACGGTCCTGACAAAGAAATTCAGTTCAATGGCACTACAGGTACTTGTAAAACCACTACTGCCCAACACTGGTAGTAATGCCATTTTATGGCCACCCTTGAGCACCCATACAATCAATATAAGAAAATAAGAAAAAAAAAATCTGTTTTTTTGTTGTTGTTGTAGCGAGTGGTGCTTACAGTTTCTAAGAGGACATCGAGCATTGCTGATGTTGTGAGTTTGCGTATGACATGTTTACCTGGATGACATGATTACCAATTGCATGTTCAATCTGCAGATAAGCAGAATTTGTTCTCTGTTCATCATGTTTGTAGAAGAACTGCAGTGGTTACCACATTTGCTGGGTTTTTACACACAATGCATGCTTCAGGCCAGAGCCAGCAGCCTGACTGTCATAGTGACCAGTGTGTATGTTAACACGTGTGTGTGAAACTGTTTGTTGTTTCGTGCGTGTCTAAATGCTTTGCTGAGTGTCATATTATATTGTTTTCAACTTGGCCCTAAGGGAGTGAGTTGGTGGTGACAGTTGCACTGAGAGCGTACTTTTGTATGCATGTTTGTGTGTTTATGACGGGTCCGTTTGACCCCGTTTGATTCCAGTGTTGACCTTGTGTGGCCTCACATAGCAAATGTTGTCCTCAAGCCCGAGAAGACACGGCTGTTTACGGTCTAACGTTGTTATTTCCAACTGGGGTGATGTCATCACTGCAAAGCATTCTTTGCAACTTAGAGCTCATTGCTGAGTATCGAGCAGCAATTGCACTAAATGAAACCGTGTCCATCCCTCCATCCATTTTCTAATCCATCACGGGCATGCTGGAGCCTATCCCGGCTGGCCTCGGGCAATAGGCGGGGTACATCCTGAACAGGTTGCCAGGTAATCGCAGGGCACACATAGGCGAACAACAATTTTCTCTCACACTCACACCTAGGAACAATTCAGAGTGTTCCATTAACATGCCACGCATGTTTTTGGAATGTGGGAGGAAACCGAAGTACCCGAAGAAAACCCACACAGGCACGGGGAGAAGATGCAAACTCCACATAGGAATGTCGCAGCTGGATTTGAACCATGCACCTCTGCACTGTGATGCAGACATGCTAACGAGTCGATCACCGTGTCTCCCATGAAACCATATCATTACTAATTTTATAACGCTTACAAGAATTGGGATTGTTGCTGTCCGTACAAAGAAAGAGTCAGAAAGGCTGAATTCTGTCTTTTAGGAATGCAATGTGTTGTGTCATGGCTAATTGTAAGTACTTCAACATTTTTATTATGAATTCCCCTCAGAACCTGTGTTATTTTGATCAGACTGAGGAATATCTCACATTCAGCATTTCAAAAACCGCTAAAATGATCATTGAGCTCCTCCATACACATAGATGAAGTACTGTAAATACAAATAGTATTTATATACTTTGATTATTATTATTATTATTTTTGTATGGCAAATGCTGTACACATACTGTGTTTGTTTACTGTGTTTAATAAAAAAACAGATTGAAATACGACAAATCAAATTTTGTTTTTAAACCTTTACACAATGTTATACGTCTTCATTAATCGCTTGTGAAACATACTCGTGTACTGCACTTGCTTACACACCTGTTCGTAAGGTGTCGTGACACCCCTTTTCCACTATATATTAAAGAAAGTGCAAAATTTCAGGTTACAAACATTAATAGCGCCGACTTAACAAGTCTGCAATGTCTGAGTTTCGCGGAACATTCTGCAGAAGTCAAACTTCGACATACAACACCAAGCATTATCACAAGTGGCGGTTTAGTATGAGTTGTCAGAGCAGGTTTTACTGTATACACTCCAGCAGGGCAGCAAGCCACTGCTTCCTTTTTTAGCTTGATACTCAGAGACGATCAATTAAGAGATGTAGTTGCTGGCAGCCGAGAAGCATGCTGGCTTTTAAATCATTTGACTTTTGAAAATCAATGTGAGATCACAATTGGAATGGAAACACTGACACAGACTCAAATATGCTGTCAGTCATGTGTACAGTATAGCCCCTGCTATGTAAACACATCCTCTAAAAACATTACGAGGTCACACACTGAAAAATCAACATTGCATATATTTGTAACATGTATCTTTTTTAAAATATGGAATTGAAATCTATCCACAGGGTCCTGACTCTGTATGGCCAGGCCTTTTTCTGACTGAAAACATAACATTCTCAACCACATGGCCCAACACTGCACAGAATTACATTCATGCTTAAGTTATGAAACTGAGAACCTAGTTTGTTTTAAGATTACATAATGCCACTATAAGTTGTCACAACCCATTCTCCTCATTGGCTGCCTGCTCCTAGGGATGCTTGCTTCTGTTTTACTCTTATTTTACTTTATGTCATAACAATGGCGTTGAAGTGCTGCACACATCTCAACAACGCCTCCCTGCACATGTTCTACAGAAGTGCAGCTGGAAGAATCCTTGAATAGTATTTTTCATCAGTCTGAAATACAGTATTATATTGAACGGATACAAATGCACCGGTATATTTTGTTCAGAGCTTCTCCTATCAGTTGACAAAAATAATCAAGGGTGCTTGAATCAGTGACAAATAGGGGAATGTCGAGGGAACCCTGCAAGTCTATCCTGACAGTGACAATATGATATCTTTTTTCATATATTTTTTAATATATATTGACATGTGATCCCCACACCTTTCATGATTTTTTTTCCCCCCCTAAACACGCAGTGAAGACATGAATGACAAGCAGTAGTCCTGTGAAGACTTGGGGCCCTTTTTTTGTGCACAAGGGTGGAGTTTTCTTTCATTTGGCATTTTGCTGTACTTTGCACAGATTCAATTGGCTGGGTCATGAGTGAAAAGAACAAGATCCCTGATACAAGCGGATGAAATGACGGTATCTGGGCTCTCCCTTAGAGATAAGATGAGAAGCTCGGTCATTTGGGAGACACTCAGAGTTGAGCCGCCTCTTCTCCACCTCGAGAGGAGCCAGATGAGGTGGCTCGGGCATCTGATTAGGATTCATCCTGGACGGCTCACTGGTGAGGTGTTCCGGGCATGTGAGGGGACTGACCGGGAATGACCCAGGACATGCTGGAGAGTCTATGTCTCCCGGCTGGCCTGGGAAGACATTGGGATCCCCTGGGAAGAACTGGAAGAAGTGGCTAGGGAGACAGAAGTCTGGGTGTCCCTGCTAAAGCTTTTGCCCCTGCGACTTGACCCTGGATAAGCGGTAGAGAATGGATAGATGAATCAATGGATAAAATGGATGGATGGATGAATCGGGTGTAATCCCGGTTACACCCAATTCATTTGCACCTTTTTGAGACAGAAATAGTCTTTTCCCGGCCAATCCTAGTAGCATCATTTCTTTGTATCAACATCAAAAGTATGCCGCATTGACATTGCGGAAACAGAAATATACTTGCCGGGGTCCATGAATGACATTGGCAAGTATCAACTGCAAGCTCTCCCCCTTGCAGTTCTTTGGTTATCCTTTAGGGGTCACCACAGCAACACCTCTGAGCTAGGTGTCAAACATTAATTTGGTGCTGGTTTGCCTTTGCACTTTAACTAGATCTTTGAGTCTGGTTCAGCAGGGGTCAACAAAAACAAAGTGGGCATCAAGTGGTGTGTCCTTATTTGTTCCCAATTGGCAAGAAAGACTTGCTTTTATATTAGTTTCACACAGTAAAGTAGGCCTGTAGACAGTTGTAAAGTGTGCAAAGATGTCATCACTTTATCAATTTTCAACTTTTTGCAGGAGACTGGGAATGCTACCCTCATGACCCCACAGTGTGGCATGTGAGTATTTCTACACTCAATTCAACTTCATTTTTAAAGCAATATAACAACTACAGCTGTAACAAAGTGCTATATATAAAACATCAAAGACAACAATTAAAATAATAAAGATGCAATCATAGATAACTAAATAGAATATTATTACTGTATTTGATTAAAATGTATCAGAGCTTCTTTTACATTTCCATATAGCATACAGGAGGTGCAGTTTTATTCCCTCCTTACACATGTTGTGTGAAGTGGTTGGTAGATGAAACAAATGTTAAAGTCTCCAGTAACCATTAGGAGGGCACGGGGATCGCAGATTATATTCAAGAGAGGATACTGACACTGTAATCTCACGATCACGGTGGTCATGACATCACTTGCATTTTCTCTAAGATACATTTGACTGTAAACAAGCTGAATTTGAATGTAAACAAGCAACTGGTGTTTTCAGCCAACACCCGATAGCCCGATTGGTAACACAGACAGATGAGTTGGTTCAATGTTACGGTCCCATTTAGTCTTGTCGCGTTCGTCACGTAACTACTCTTTTGCTCCCGTTCCTCTCCACATATCCGCTGGGAATACATTTTTCACAGAGTGGACGTCAGACGGCTGGCTCCATTCTGGGCAAAGACCCTCGTGGATTTATCACTGGAGATAAAATGAATTTTAAATTCCTTTTCAAAGACAACACGAGCCGTGTAACAAGAATTCACTTCATTTTAAATAAAAATGTACATTTTGTGTAATTCTACTTTGAAAAGGATACACCGTGGTATGATGCATCAGAAATATATCAATGTGTGTTTTCTATTCTTGTCATATTGCTTTTTGTTACTTTTTAATATATTTTGGTGTTCCACTATGTGGCATGTCACAGTTCTAACTCTAATCATCCCTTTTTTTTTATTTTGCAGCATCCTGTAACGTGGCAACCATCCAAGGAGGGTGACCATCTGATTGGCAGAATCACTCTTAGTAAGAGGAGCACAACCATGCCTAAAGAAGCTGGGGCTATGCTGGGATTAAAGGTCATGGTGCAAACAAAGAATTATGTCATACACACATGCAAGATAAAAGATATGCTTTCACAAGCCTCTACATTTCGTATATTTCGTGTTCCTCATGGCATGCCTCCTTCTCTTTTTAGGTGGTTGGAGGTAGAATAACAGAGTCAGGGAGATTAGGTGCCTTCATCACCAAGGTCAAGAAGGGCAGCCTGGCAGATGTGGTTGGACATCTGAGAGCAGGTACACTGAACCGTTGAGTCCTCAAAAATACCGAAAGAGCCCAAACAGTCATGTCCTCAGGACTTTATTTACAACCCAAATTCCAATGAAGTTGTGACGTTGTGTTCAACATAAATAAACACAAAATACAATGATTTGTAAATCATGCTCAACCTTATATTTACTTGAATACACGACAAAGACAAGATATTTAATGTTCAAACTGATAAACATTGTTTTGAGCAAATTTTTAGAATTTTATGGCTGCAACACGTGGCAAAAAAGCTGGCACAGGTGGTAAAAAAAAGACTGACAAAGTCAAGGAATGCTCATCAAACACCTGTCCCACAGATGAACAGGCTAACTGGGAACAGGTGGGTGCCATGATTGGGTATGAAAGAAGCTTCCTTGAATTGCAAGCAAAGATGCGGCGAGGTCTACCTTTTTGCGAAGTGCGTGGTTAAGGACAATGCTCCTCAATGTAGGAATTTAGGGATTCTATCATCTAAAGTCCGTGACATTAACAATAGGTTCAGAGAATCTGGAGAAATCACTGCATATTCAAAACACCATCTTTTCAGTACTTTCACACAATTTCAAAAGGAAACTGCATCCATCCATCCATTTTCTGATCCGCTTATCCTCACGAGGGTCGCAGGGCATGCTGGAGCCTATCCCAGCTGTCTTCGGGCAGTAGGCGGGGGAAACTCTGAACTGGTTGCCAGTCAAGTGCAGGGCACACATAGACGAACGACCATTCGCACACATACACACTCACACCTCGGGACAATTTCAAGTGTTCCATGAACCTGCCATGCATCTTTTTGGAATGTGGAAGCAAACGGGAGTACCCGGAGAAAACCCACGCAGGCACGGGGAAAACATGCAAACTCAACACAGGAAGGCCGGACCCGGAATCGAACCCAGTACCTCTGCACTCTGAGTCCGACGTGCTTAACCAGTCTTCCACTGTACTGCAAGGGAAACTGCACGTTCTATTTTCTTCAAATTGCTCCTAATTCCACACAATTCTGTTGGGAATTTGTAGTTTCTCCACAAAGTCCATTGTAAACAAACACAAATATCAGGCCTGTATTTGCTGCTGAAAATGTTTGCAATATCAACTAATAATGTCGGTAACCTGAAAAATTGTCTTCATACCGTACAGCGCACTGCTCAATTGATTTAGAAACCATCAATTGAACAGAATCATGTCAGGATATTGAAGTTAGACAAACAATCCAATACTAATTCTGTGGCACTGCTCACAGAAAATCACTTTCACACCAACTATGACAAAACATCTCATTTCAGGGGATGAAGTTTTGCAATGGAATGGGAAACTGTTACCAGGAGCCACCATGAAGGAAGTTTACAACATCATCCTGGAATCTCAAGCGGAGCCCCAAGTCGAGCTGGTTGTGTCCCGGCCTATTGGGTATAAGTTTTACGTTTCTAACGAAATGTATTTTTAAAGACAGCTGACGTGATCGAATGTTGTACACACAAAGACACAAGTCAGACATAATTACCCACTGGGCATTTCATTCCGTCCACTTGACTGTAACGCTACAAAAACAATCCATCTTTACAAAGGCAACAATGATTGATCAATTGTTTAACTGATCGTTTGCTCGCCTCTTGCCTTTGTCAAGATACAAGCTTGAATAGTTCATGTGTTCTCATTAGATAGTGCTAGCATAGGCTGTTTCCAGTCTGGAAACAAAACATATATCCAGTTCAATCAACATCACCTATTCAATTAAATAAACTCCCCAAACTATTATTTTTCTATTATACTGTAAATCCAAGTAAAAAGCGATCATTTCACATCTTACTAATCTAGTAATAAATTTACTATTTGTTGTATGTCTGTGTTTATTTGGGTAAGACGTTTTAGTAATCAATAAATTCAAAAACTTTTAAAATTGTAAAGTCGAAAATCGTCACTTTTCAAAATATTGGCCGCAGTCATATTTTGACATTATTTTCGCCGTAAACATCTGCTCAGGATGCTGGCCACCTCGGCTACATACATACATACAACAGATCATGCAATTCTACCCTCTAAATGAATATGATCAGCATTTGGTTCAGTTTTTCAGGTTTTCTGAAAAACTGAATAAAATTTTTTTCGGCCATTATTTTAGGAAGGTGACAACATTTATGGTTAACGATAACAACTCCTTTGATAGCAGTCGTGCAAATTATTTTCAGCATTGTTGGTATTGTTTTTATTGATGACGTTGACATACATATTTGCTTTGTTTTGGAACACAAGTTGAATGTATTAATTTCTCTCCAAACACTCACAAAGGGTGTATAGAAAATATCAGTAAGTAATCTTACCTTTTTATTAGGACCTTTTTATCACTCATGCCGATGGAAAAAAAATAAGTGTCATATTGCTGGTGACATTTTGCAACCCGAGAAAAGGAGATCATTCCTTTAGATGGGCATGTGCGCAAATTGACTTCTTTGAAAATCGCTGCAATTGTTCATCCGGTCATACTTTCAAACTCAAAGGGCTGCAAAATGGGAGTCGTCTCTGAAAGTACTATTTGTTTTCCAAAAGCCAAATAAGCCAGCATTTCAAGAAGAAAATATTTGATGCTTAAAATGTCCCAAACGTTGCTAACCCTGCTGTTTTGAATTTTGGCTGCTGGAATTGCTGAAGCACGATTTTAATGACGCTTGCTTTACTTCTTGGATCTGTATGTGTGTTTTGTAATTAGTCTTATTCGTAGTATTATAATTTTTTTCTTATGAGCAGTCGTATTCGTAGAAGGTAGTATTCACGACATATATATATATATATATATATATATATATATATATATATATATATATATATATATATATATATATATATATATATATATACACACACACACAGTAGGTACCGTATTTAGTTTCCAGCACACACCAGAGATCAATACCATTTTTCGAATTATACATCGCTCCCGATTATAAATCGCACCAGCCAAAAAATGCATAATTAAGTAAATATAAGTCGCACTGGAGTATAAGTCGCATTTTTTGGGGAAATTTATTTGATAAAAGCCAACACCAAAAGCATACATGTCATCTTGAAAGGCAATTAAAAATAAAAATAAAATAGAGAACAACAGGCTGAATAAGTTTACAGTATACTGTTACATGACTGACATGCGTGGTAATGTCAGTAATGACGTAACATATTAAGAATTATTCAGATAACTCTAGCATAAAGAGCATGCTAACAAGTTTACCAAACTATCAGTTTCACTCCAAATCACTAAATCCAATGAAATCTTCATCCTTGGTGTCACTTTTAAACGTAGACGATGCGCCGCTTCCTCTTCTACGATCGCTTACGTCAGACTCATCGTTGATTTATCAACACAGGCCGAGAGCGCCCTCTTGTCGTTTCATGTGAAAATAACATGTGAAATGACATAATCATGTGTTAATAATTTCACACATAAGTAGCTCCAGAGTATAAGTCGCACCCCCGGCCAAACTATGAAAAAAACTGCGACTTATAGTTCGGAAAATACGGTATATCAAAAAAATACATATACCAATTGTAACTACAACAATGCCACAGTTCATGCAACAAAGAATCCTAGACTTGTTTATCAGGTACGAACTGTAGCAAACACACTTATGAAAAATAGAACCAACTCATGTGTATGGATCCTCACATCACCATTCTTTGGTAAGATAGGGTGTGAAATTTTAACTTTTTTTTTTTTTTTTTTTAGCCTGATGCTGTAACATCATTTAATGATGACTGGAACATATGAGACACCGTGTTTATTTATGAAATGTCCCCATTCCATCATTATTTGCTTTGCCATATTTTGTAACCGTGATAATTTTTAGCTTGAACATCTGCAGTAGATAACTACTTTGAATACTTTCTGAATCACGCATGCAAGCCCGCGCATCTCCCAACCCCACCCCCAAAAAAAGACTAATTTTACTGCATTCAATCCTACCAGTTGCAAACATGAAAACGGCTCATGCATTTTGCTTTTTCTTTTTCAGTGATATCCCAAGAATCCCAGACACCTCCCACCCTCCATTAGAATCCAGTAGGTATCTCTTATGTGATCCAGTAGACTCTCCAAAGTTCAACCCAATCCCATTCTGTGATGCTTGTCAATGTTTAATTGGCTTTGGCTCTCACCCGTGAAACCTGCATTTGCTGTTATACAAACATAAACATCAGAGAGCTGTCTATGGGAGAAAACTCAACCATTTTTGAAGCTGAGAGAAGTGGCAAACACAATCGCAATACGCTATTATAAATATAAACATTGGGCACAGCCAATACAACAATTTGGAATATCCTGATAAAGAAAGAAACGAGAGTGTCGAGCAACAGGCACTGAACAGGTCGGCCAAGGGTATCAAGAGCAGTTGATGACAGAGCTGTGAAGAAACACCAAATGACAGCAGCACAGTAACATTGAAGACTTGAAATTGTTCTTCCTCAGGTGTGAATGGATATTTGTTGATATTGACTGGCCACCAGTCCAGGGTGTATCCCACCTCTCACCCAAAGTCAGCTGAGATAGGCTCCTAGCGAGGATAAGAGGTATAGAAAATAGATGAAACGATGGAAGGATGTACATGTACCGCACATCATATTGTTCCTGTTCTTCATCACTGTTTTGTGATGTCACGAGTGATGTAAATAAGTACTGTTTGTGGTTAGAAAATGGTAAGGTGCACTTTTTGTTTGCATGTAAGGGTACAAATAAATGCTCCGGGCATTTATAAATGGCTATCAAAATACTCCACGATTGTATGGAATGCCGTTTAAAGAAATAAACAGTAAAAGTAATCATTTAGACTGGGTATGACAATTTTCTGGCACTTTGTGCACTTTAAACCAATTGACAACTGTGCTTGTCAAGAAAAAAAGTTGTTTCTTTACTTTTGTACTTTTCGGCTACTCTTCCGTTCCCACGATACAATTCAGAACATCAGAACATTGTGAATTATTATCATTTAAGTGTGTTTCTGTGACCAACAGTTTGGTGAGTGTGTGTCTTAATCAACACTTCACCTTCTTTTGTATGTTGACAGTGTGGTTATTATCTTGATGTTCTTCTCTAATGGAGGTGAACAGGTGCAAGTGCCACTAAATGATATCAACGACGTAATTACAGCTTCAAAATGATCGTGTGTTGTAGGATAACCACATTTTATAATATCTGGTCCTGACAGGATACTTTGTAGACAAATTTGTACCCCAAGGTACTGTACAGGTTTGCTCAAAGAGGGTACAAATGAGTCGCCCCAGCTTTGTGCCTTATGTTACATACAGTACAGTATTTGACTACAAACAGTACAAATGGTCAGGTCCCAATTTTTACCTTGTTTAAAGGGTACAGTAAGTGTTACCCTTGCCAATCCATTCAACCCTTAATGGTAAAACTTCAGCAGTGTTTTTCTGATAATGTAGGTGATGATAATTCGTGATTATAATTATCTCCACAACCAAGTCGTGAAAAACTGATTCATTGCAGCATCTTTTTCTGTCAATAAAAAGAGCTTATGAAAAAAAAAGAAAATACCAAAAAAAAAGAAAAATGAATCCCAAGCATTGCAGATCCTATAAAAATCCTACCTTGTTCATGTTTTGTTTTCATTTCTAATAACATAGGCAACTCCTTCGATTCCTCAGATTTGTGAGTGATTTTCTTTTTTTGTTTTTTCTTCTTAGCAGGTTCAAGTTCATTTGAGTCCCAGAAGATGGAGCGACCATCAATAAATCTTTTATCTCCCACCAGTCCGAGAATGATTCTTGACGCGCCACAGCTCATGCCAGGAAAACTTTCTGTGAGTGTGTACGCGCTGTTATTCCACTGTTTTCTGTTTCGCATTGTGACGTCTCTGGACCAAACGTGATTTGGATGTATTTGTCCTGCAGGTGAAGCTCTGGTACGACAAAGCGGGTCACCAACTAATAGTCAATGTGCTTCAAGCGGTGGAGCTCCCTCTTCGGCCTGATGGACGACCCAGAAGCCCATATGTCAAAATGTACTTTCTTCCTGATCGCAGGTACAGCTGTCATATGTTTTTGGTTTTTATATCATGAAGGGGACATTTTCTGAAGTGGTCATAAAAATGATGATGATTATTTTATAAATTATTATTATATTTTGCGGTTACTGCATCGACCTCACAGTGCAGAGGTGCAGGGTTCGATTCCGTCTCCGGTCTCCCTGTGTGGAGTTTGCATTTTCTCCCCGTGCCTGCTTGGGTTTTCTTCGGGTACTCCGGTTTCCAATAACATGCATGGCAGGCTGATTGAACACTCATAATTGTCCCTAGGTGTGAGTGTGAGCATGGATGGTTGTTCGACTTTGTGTGACGTCACGTTGCGAGGTGGTGGTGGACCCCTAAAAGCAGGCAAGAGAGAGGAGCAGGGTGTACTTGACAAATTGTATTAAAACATAGAGAAAATTAAATCCAAAACAAACAAAGTCCAAAGTATCAAACAAAAAAACCTGACTGAAACAAAACATAACAGTGACCAAAACCTGACTGAAACAAACCTGACAGCAGCAAACAATGACCCGACCACCAGTGTCGTGCTGGGTGTCCTTTTAAAGCAATAATTAGATAACGACTAACAGGTGTGCAGCTGCAGGGAGAGCCCTACAGTGCCACCTGTTGGTCACAAACAGAATCATGACAGACATGCAATTGGCTGGCAACCCGTTCAGGGTGTTCCCCGCCTATTGCCCGAAGGCTCCAGCACCCCCTGCGAGCCTTGCGAGGACAAGGCGGATCAGAAAATGGATGGATGGATGGATTATATTTTGAGGTTTGCTCCTTTTCTTGGAATGAATTACATAACTAAATACACTGTCCTTACAGTACAGCGGCCCACACCGGCTTTTAATCATCAAGAGTGGCATTTGCTGAATGCAAAAAAAAAATCTTCACATTTGTGTTTGGACATGTTTGAATAGTGACAAGAGTAAACGCAGGACAAAAGCAGTGAAGAAGACCTGCGAGCCCAAGTGGAACCAAACATTCCTCTACACTCACATCCATCGTAGGGATTTCCGCAACCACATGTTGGAACTGACTGTGTGGGACCAGCCCAGATCACCAGAGGAGGACAGCATCTTTATGGGAGAAGTAATACACCCAAACCCACACATACACACACGCTCACACACATACGCTGCACTCTGCACTTTTTTGAAATCAACATATAAGAATTACATGGACAGCAATTCCTGAAGTAAAATCACAGACTCACTGTTTTAAAACGAACCATTAGTTATTAGCAATGAAAACGTTGAATTGGCAGATCCTGATAGAGCTGGAGACAGCCTTGCTGGACGACAAGCCACACTGGTATCCCCTCCAAACGCATGATGTCTCATCTATACCGCTCCCCCGCCCTTCCCCGTATCTGCCTCGTCGACACATACACACAGACAACCCGAGCAGGAAGCTGCAGCGTAAGTATTGCATGTCTGTGTCTATACTTGTACTTAATTATGAGTGTTTGTTGTTTTAGCTCTGTCATGTTCTCTGTGTGTTTGTGTGCCCTGGGAAAGACTTTTTTTTTTTTTTTTTGCCAATCATAGACTTTGCATAATGTGTACTGCTTTTACTTCCCTCCCCTAATACTTGATATGTACTGGAATGTGTGCATGCATGCGTGTGTGTGTGTGTGTGTGTGTGTGTGTGTGTGTGTGTGTGTGCATATATATATATATATAGAGAGAGAGAGAGAGAGAGAGAGAGAGAGAGAGAGAGAGAGAGATAGAGAGAGAG
>CAAKHF010022002.1:23487-36240 GCA_901007745.1 Hippocampus kuda
GTGTGTGTATGCCTGTGTGTATGTAGGTTCTCAGCGTCTAACAGAGCCTGAATTTGAGGGTACAGCAGTAGTTTCTAAAGGTGGGTGGGGATTGTTTTTGTACTATGCAATGCTTCCAATGTTTCTTTCTGTGTAATGTTTTTGTATGTTTGTAAACGGACCGAAATTTCCCAAAAAATTAACATTGAACCTAACATTCACTCAACAAGTAACCATGTAACACTTTCACCCAGGTGGTGTCAAAAGTACAATGTTGTAGACTGTATGTTGACACGGAGGTGACTGCTGACTGGGATTGCGGTATCGCTTGTCCATCCATCCATTATCTGAACCGTAGTATATTTGATATTTGACTGAAAATCAAAATCAAACAAGAAAAAAAAAGTTAAACTGTTATTTAGCCTCCTCAAAATGAGGGATTCTGAATAAAATGGCTGTAATGTTGAAATGGTAAATGCCATACACTGCATTTAAGAAACCTTTAAAATTAGTCCACACTTCAGTCGCATAATCACTGTTTCATATACACCCCGCTGTGGTGGTGTATGTTGCCCAGCCTGCCGTGAGAGCTAGAAGGCTAACTGGATATTTCCTGATGACTCAACGTGTGGTAAAATGCTGCTGCAAAACAAGGAAAGACACACGTTGAGCTGCTGTTATCATCTGAGAAGGAAAGTTTATGATTCATGGTGGGTGGTGGGGGGAGGGGGGGTTAAACACCACGCATGTGTGTGGTTAGACAGTGCTTTGTGCTACGCTTGCACTGGGAACGATAATAGGGCCCTTTCAGTTTCAGTCATGTTTTCCGAAACATGGCCCTAACTAACCTGAGTTATAAAAATACATTTTGTGTATTAACCTTTAATTTAACACCTACAAAACCTCTCTGTAAAGTTGCTTTATAAACATTTTTTACATGAAATAAAGTCTGAGAAACACAACAAGTGAATTATGTTTTTAATTCTTATGAAACCACATGAAAGGCATTTTTAACATTTACTGTATTTTTTTCATACTTTTTTTTAATCATTTGTCCAAAATAATTTTTTATTTATTAAGAAAAACACTTAATCGGTACCCGTTTGATCAGAACAGGGCACCATTTGTTCATTCAAACAAAATAAAAAGCATGGAAACGCAATCTATGCTTTTTGTGATGAAAACCATCATCCAGTCACCTTGCAACTTTTTTCGGAAAAGTTCCCCTTCTTTCTGAACACCTTCGATCAAGTCGTTCCCAGATGGGCTTGAGAAACAAACTGTTTTGTAAAACAAACCATCTGGTGCGTCTGGGTAGATATAAATGGGAAGGAAAAATGGTAGACCCACTCAAAGAGAAACTAGTGGGCCATTGCAAGCTTTGAGGTATTGCACTGTTAGAAATGAAGCCAGGGACCTTGGGATCAAAACAAAGCCCAGCAAGGATGCACATATGCCTTCAAGGCTGATCACGCTCTTTATTTCTATTTTTATCTTTAGCTGATGTCCTGCTGCAACAACAAAGAATGATTTGTTTCATTATTTTAAAATACAGAATAAATATTTAATAAATAAATAAATAATTCCCACTCTTCAGTTCCATTAAATGTTTGCTCACTGCAATCCAATTTCCATATTTACTCCCCTCCAAAAGCATGGAGCATGATTTCTTTAGTTTTGCCGGAGGCTAGACACATTAAATTTGTCATCAAGGGATGAACATGAGACAAGAGATCAAGAGTTCAGTTTTTATTTCCTGATCTCTTTTGGATCTGAGCCAGAATTGATTCATAACAAAAGCACATTTTGGTGAGAGTCTTGTAACTATTTCATTGCAAATACTTTACTTGTGATAACTGCATCAAGACTCTGACCCGCTGATGTCACCTTTGCATTTTTCTTCATTCCGTGTGTTTTGGATCTTGAGGAAGGACCTCCCAATCAAAAAGCATTTTTTGGACATAACTCTTAAATGGTCAAATGAAAAATAGTTAGTCAAGTGGTTACCGAACGTGCCTTCTTGTGCACCGTGACAACTTATTCGTACGCCACTGCTTAAACCGGTTCATAGCATGCCGGTCGTGACCGAAGAGCTACTTGGCATTGTACAACAAGGACTCTTGTACATCATCAAAGAAAATTTGAGAGCCTGTCCCAGAAGAAGCCATGCAAGCATATCGTTTTTTTTACTCACAAAACTTCCCTTCCGTCACTTTGGTAAAGTATTCACATGCAAAACACACATCCGAAACTGAGTGGACTACACTCAATTTATTTCATGAAGAATCTGTTTCATAGAAAGTTGAAACTAAGTGAGGTTATATAAAACATTTTTGCTTGCGTGAAAAGTGGGTGCATTCAAACATAAGATACAATCTCCTAAATTCAGACCTACATGTACCTGGAAATAAAATCCAAAATGTTGATCTCTTGTCTCTAATTCATCTTATGATGTCCAACCCAAATATATTCGATCGACATAACAAAGGGATTAGCCCCACTGTTTTAATCCTTTCAGTGTAGATGGCATCAGAAAAGTGAAATGGCCCAGTGATTTTTGTACTTATTTGATGTACTTATTATTTTACGTAGGTGTCACAAGTAACAGTCTACAACATTTCCAGATTAGGCTGGTATCATGTAATCCGTCCGTCCACAAGATTAGACATCCTGATCATTTGCCAATAAGCTCTGAAATAATGCTTGATGCAGTGTTTGAAAGGTTCATTTACTTGTGAATGACTAGTTGGCGTGTATCCATCTGCGTTTTACATGCACCATCACTGGCAGCAGAGGAACGTGGCAGGGAGCGACAACGGGAGCCCACGTCCACCCTGGAGGTGCCCGAGCGCCAGAGGACGACTTCGCATCATATACGTTCTCGCTCAGTATCCCCCCACCGCGAGGAGCAGGGATATATGCGTTCCCGGCCAGCCAATGTCCCTGCACAAAGGTGAGAAGTGACATGATTTGAAAATGACGTTTCATTGGAAGGGTCAATGCTGTGCGATAGTGGGCTCCATTATGACTTTAAAAGTGGGATCCAAAATGCCAATCGAAAATGTGTTTGCAAAACGTTCTTGCAACATTTTGCTCTTCGTGTAAGTACCAAGATCTTCCTCATGTTAATACCTGTAAGTTTTCTTGTATTATTTTGTCTTTTTTTTTTTTTTTGTTAACTTTTCTTTTGATGGCGGCGCGGACACCCTCAGCGGCTCCTCTTGTTTCTTGTTTCTTGTTGAGAGGGAAGAAATTTCATCTGTGCTGTATGTTACTCATACAGCACATTTTCCACATACAGCACATTTGACAATAAAGTTGTATCCAATCCAATCCAATCCAATCCAAAAATCCAATAAATTCTTGGACTTTGAAAAGTACTTTTCTTCTGTAGTACATCCCGAAAAATGCCGATTTTTTTTGTTTTCAGCCGTGTTTTCATTTGGTGCCACATCTTCAATATGAAGGAAAAGGTGCACCGAAAAAAAATGGTGTGTTGAATTTACTCCATTTGCTTGATGAAGTGGTTGCGTAAAATAAAAACATCTGAATCTAAATACATACTGTCAGTCGTATCGTCGTCTACTCATAAAGTGTATCCGGACACAAATGATCTTATTTCATGCAACCACTTGACAAAATGAAATTAAGTAAATTCAACACACCGTCTTTTCTCAGTGTACATGACAGTGTGTGGGAGAGGAGGAATGTTGGAAACCATCAAACGGAGCCCATCTTCTAATGAATTGGCCAACTACTCCGGAACTCATTGTACTGCCAGCTCTGCTTTTGAGAGTCTGAGCCAACAGAGCCCAGCCAAGAATTGTTTGCCATATTGCCTGACCACTACAGTGACAAAAGTCATTTCCGTCTTTAATTAGATATTTATTTTCAGGAGTCTCGACGATGAGCTTTCGCACTCCAGGCGTTCTCGGTCTCCGACTCGCTACTATGACTCTGCTAGAGGTCACCGCACGGATCCGGAATACCTGGATGACAGGTATTTCCCTTGAATCCTTGTATGTTCACTTACTGTCTAACTTGGATTTAGAGCAACACCGACAGCCTTGTAGTGTAAGCTGGAAAGGGGCAAAACATTTGACTTTGTGGAGTGTGTGAATGCCATTGATGGTGAAACCTCATTCAATGAGTCAAGTAAAATGCTTGGGTTTTTTTTTTTCTTTTTGTTGCACAATTTGCAAATCTATGCTTTTCATGGTTGGATTGGACCTTGAGCAGAGTTTGGTGCTGTAGCCTACTGATTACTTGTTTGAAAAAGGGTATACTGTAATTTGTGTGTTTTAGCATGCGAGCGTGTGTTCTTGTCTGCATTTGTGTTTGCGCATAGCGTCCTCTCGTTCCAATTCAATCTCTTTTCCCTTTTGCTCTCCTGTTTTGGGGAATTGTTGTTGATTTCCTCATGTGTCATCCATCCCCATGGTTACCACAGTGAGGTCATCATGATCCACCAATCAATGCGAGGCAAAAGTGCTGAATGCATCCACTTAAGGTAACTTGGTCACTCATGTCGTATTCCATGCTATGTGCTTCTGGGTGTGAATTTCTGGCTCAGAACTTGTATTTGCATCGTATTTCCGTGAAAGAGCCAATGACAGAGTTCAATGTTGTAAAACCCAGTGTCACCCAGCGCATTATCCTGTTGTGAGAAGAGATAAGTTAAAAAGACAATTGTCATAATTTTGAATGCAGTGTTCATCCAAAACAAACAAACCAAAACATTAGTAAGGATTTACAGATAGATTACATGTGACACATATCTTTTAAACAGCTGTCAGAAGAGTCAGTCATTACTAAAGCAATAATGTTTACTGCTAAATTGCACGAAAATTGGTTAATATTTTGGGGAAAAAAATCTGGAGAACAGTGGATCTCATTCTTATCTTATTCAAGTAATTCGTTTGCAATGCTGCCTGTAGGCCACAAGAGGGCACTGCAGGCCAATGCATACCTTCAGTCGAGACTGACTCAAATATTGTGTTTTATTACCGGCGTTTTCCTGTTTACGCTTTTAAAAATATTTATGTTTTGACATGTTTCTATTTTATACTAGACAAACATTAAAAATCAACAAAGTCAATATTTAGGCTACAATGTTAACTGTTCTTCAGGACCTGGTTTACCAAAAGTTGTGGGGATAAGAAAAACAAACAAACATTGTAGCACTGTGTTTTTAAAATACGAAAGCTGAAGTAGTCCACAAAATTTGAGTCGTTGCCTCAACTTTTAGTCAAAGGGGTGCATGTAATCTCTCAGAGAACACTTTACCTCATTAATAGAAAAGCCATACATATTTTAACAAAATCTTTTACCAGGAAAAAAAAAAAAGCTTGATTGCATCTGGTCAGCAAGCTTACAGTATGACCTTGGAAAGCCCGGCTGCTAAAAAAATATATATAATAATAAGAATAATAATCATATTTAATGGATATACAGTAACTGTACAATAACTGACAGAATTAAATCCTAAAAGCTGCGAAAGTTCACTACATTTCTACCATGACATACTCAACTGCATAAAACAGCAGATAAAGTTTATTCTTCATTTGCCCCATGAAAATCTTTCTCTCTGTTGTCCAAACAGCCGCACGCAATTCATTGTTCTTCGTTTCTCCTGCAATCTTGTCCATTTTGCCACTTTTGTTGCTGGCATGCACGCTTACCGTAATTCAAGAGGTCGACTAGGCACAGTAAAACCCTCCCACCCAGGATGCCACTTTTATGCAAAAAATACAATAACCTGGGGAGTTAAGTAGAAAGTATGGTGAATATGCTTCAAACAAAACATAAAAGTGTTTCAACGCATCCATAGCAGCGGTGTGGGATGTGAGTCACCTGACTTGACTCGTTGACAATTATAGGATTTGGGACTTGCTCTCCAAACATGACTTTCAGATATGACTTCCTCCTACCTCTAGTTCATTGCACACTGCACAGTACATTTCTCACAATTTTCCATCGTATTATGTTTGTTTGTTTTTTTGTTATAATTAAGGTTTCTGTCATGCTTAAATGTGTAATTTATGTCACAATTAAAATATGTATGTATATTTTTCCAATGTATCGTCGTAAACAACTTTGAATTCTACAATGTCATCATAGTGTGAGTCACAATTCAACCGCTTTTATAGACTCACTTATTTGGTATGCTGTACTGTACTTCTAGTCTACTACAGTGTTTATTGGAATGGCAATGTTGGGGGGGAAATTTTTGGTTGGACGTGAAGCAATATTTCTTATGAATGAAAAGAAGTCATTTTCCAACTGCAATGTTTGAATCATATTTTTTGACTGTGTTTTCAGACGAATTCCTTGATGAAATGCCAACAACTAAATGCAGTGATGACTCTGTATTGTACAATATTGTCAATTTGATTTTATACCTTCCCTTTGTTTGAAGCATATGGCCAACCTTTGTGGTGTTAAATTCATGATTTTCTCAAATAGTATTTTGTGCGTGTCATAGTAAGTACGAAATACCAAATAGCCGCTGTTACTATAGTTGACGAAGGACATTTCAATAACTTATTTCCAATTAGATTCAGTTCTGCTCTATCTTTAGTTGCAATGCATGCTGTTTTGGGAAATCTGCTATGATCAGTCACCAGTGTACTGTGCAAGCATGTCAAAAGCTAAACTAAGCTAAGCTCCATTCTGGAATCGCCTGCCTGATCATTATACCGTCATCACGCAGTGAGATTGGTAACTCAGGTAATGGCATCCTAAAGACGCATCCTGGCCACGTCATTGTGCCCTGCAGCCAGGCATGGCTTAGTTCTCAGACTTCTCATTTTGTGAGTCCAACCAAACTTTCTTTTGAAGTAAGTTTTGTGTTTGTCCATTGTTTTTCTCTTTGTGGTTGACCTCTTGCCCTGTCTCTCCTCTCCATCCTCCTCTTCCTCCATTGGATGGCATGTTGTGCTGTGATGCCTCTAGTGATCTTCAGCCTTCTCTGGACAGGGTTAGGAGTGCTAGCACCAACTGTCTGACTCCAGATTATCATGTCCCCTCACCTGAATTGGAAAGGTACCATGCTCTGTATCCACCACCCTCCTCTTGCACTTTTTCCCCCACTTTTCAAAAATATCTTGCATCACCCTCACAACGCCCCAAGGCACTCACTGTTGATCATTTTTTTCTTTTTCACTTGTGTTCAAATTAACACATTCTAATGATTTTAGCAGTAATGTTTCATTGATCAATTACCGGTAAGTTAAGAGTTGTACTCGTGACTGATGAAAGACAATTGCTTTTTCAGTTTTTTTGTTGTACACCTCAACCTCTAATTCTTCTTCTGCTGTGATTCATTTCACCACTCAAACGTTCCTAATTCTCTATCCTATTTACATGCTCTTAATCCAACAATTTGACCTTCAGTAATTTATGTCAAATACAGTCTTTCATCATTTGCAGAGAAATGTGTCTGCTTGGTGAGACCGAGTTGTGTCCTAAACAATTGCAGTTGTTTATGTCTGGTATCCACAGTTTAAGTCATAGCAATACAGTAGTGCCTGCAGTACAAAAGAGACATTTGTTTCCTAGTGGTGTTTTACTATAGTCAGTAAAATGCTAATTTTCCTAGAAGTGAAATGAAATAGAGCTGTAAATGAAATGCAATTTCGAAAAAGAAAACATTGAGGCGGTTTTGGCTGTACGCTGCAGTACAGTTTCTGAAGCAATGAGCAAATAAGGAATAGGATTACCTCTGCTGCCCTCAAGTGGTAGAAAGTATAAACATATTTCATACCGCAGAGTTCTCTGACAGTGTCATAAGATGTGTTGGAATGTTGGGCCGGTAAGTCTGTACTGTTTACATATGACATAAAGATGTAAGACCTGGAAACATCAGTCCCTAGCTTTAGGCGATGTAGTGGTTTCATTTAGGTTTTGTACTCACTATATAATGTGCATATGTCAATCATTTACCTTTCATCATAGGCATCTTTTTTTTTTCCATTATGAGCATCAAACAAGACTTTGTGTCTATAATATGGATTTTTAAATACTAATGGTGTTGTACATTCATGTTATGTGACAGACGGTGTTGGACCTAAAAATATTAGTGGTTACGCAAAACCATTTTTTTTCAGCAAAGTTATTTTTGTCCTTGTGCACACATAGAAAATCATTGTTCCATTCATTGCCCCGGAGACGTCCTCCGAGCCCCAGGATTTTTATCCAACATGCTTCCCCTGAAGATGACAGGTACCCTTTTGTGGACCCATGACTTTTCTCTTTGCTCTCTTGAGCTCGACTTGTGACACCACTGAGTACCAACTTAAAACCTTTATGCAACTTAAGAAACACTTTCATATACAACAATTACTTCCATCAATTATTGCCTTTTGTTTTCTTTCAAACTACAATTTATGTTTTCACGTGTTTTTCATTCTTAATCCTTTGTAAATGTTTTATTCATTTTTTTAAAGATACTTTTGATCAACTTGAATATTGCCAATCTATTTTTTAAATTAAAAAAAAGAGTAGAACGTGATTTTATCTTGTGTAGAGCAAATCACAGATATACTTGAATTGTGATTTTTATATCAATAGTATTTTTTAATTCATGTATTTTTTGCTCTTCACGCCAGGGAATCCTCACCAGCGTGAAGTTGTGTTCATTTTGCTTTTACATTTACAATTCCTATGCCAGCGGCAGTGACGTTAAATAGTGCCCTTTATTTGAACACATACAGGATAAAATCACAAACTATACTTTTCCTGCTAGCTTTCTTGTCCTACATTCCTGGTACTCTGTGGTCACGACTTTGACACAGTGACTGTGTGGCATACAAAGTAGAATTTGTCAGAGTAACAATATACTGTACAGACAAATTCTACACAATTTGCCATCCACATTGTGTAAAGGTTTCGCGTTTGTGCACCTTTCCGCTCTCTTTTCCAAGAGTTGCGCTGGTTTGTGTTTCTGGTTGTGGATAGTGTTGACATTGTTTTGTCTTGTTGGTTTCGTATTGTTTCCTCCCCTTATGAAGCTGTAGTTTGTGCTCGTTGTTAACTTGCGGTAGCTTGGACTGCTTCTAGTGTGAAATTGTGCGCAATTGTGTCTGCCTCTTGCATTGACATAAAGTATTTTTTTTTTGTTGTTGTTGTTTTTTTGGGGGGGTGGTGTACTGGGAATTGCATTTGCAGCTTCTATGTGCGCACATTCATTTTTTGCCCAAGACCAAGTTCTCAGCAATGGTTTTGAAGTTTCATTGGCAACAAGTTTTAATATGTGTATGTGTGTCATGACTGTCATCCATACTACTGTTTATTTTACTCTGTGGTGCCTGAAACTCCACTCAGTGAGGTACATTTTATTCAGGCATCTGCACAAACACCCTCTCTCTCTCTCTCTCTCTCTCTCTCTCTCTCACACACACACACATTTTTTTGACAGAGTCCCTTTATATATCACCCTGATGACACCCATCTTGGGATAGGCTACACTAGGGCTCGGAGAGGCTATAGCCCTGTTAGAAATCTGTGTAGGTATTTTATTTGATATTCGAAAATATCCATCCATCCATTTTCTAATCCGCCTATCCTCAAGAGGATCGCGGGGGTTGCTGCAGCCTATCCCAGCTGTAGGCGGGGGACACCCTGAACTGGTTACCAGTCAATCACAGTATTCTACAATATATATGAATTATTTTATGAACTCCCCTTATGTATCCGTCAAGCCCCTGCTTTAGCTCCAGGGGAGAAGAAATCCTGGCACTGTCCCTGCACCCATCATGTCACGAAAGGCGCTTTTCCATTTGCCCGGTTCCACACCGAGACAGCCTTGCTTGGCCCCGGAGGGTTGCATTTCCATTAGACCTTTTGGAGCCTGAGCGCTTTCAAAGTAACTGATTTTCGGAACCATCTCAGAGGTGGTTCTAAAGCGCGGGCCAACCGGTGCCGTGTCGTCACTGTTTTCTGATTGACGAAAAGCGATGCAGCAAGGAACTTAAGACGAGCCGGCCATCTCAAGGTCAAGACAATACATTATATACCATCAACATAAACGTATTTTACAACAGCACTGATGCATGTGTACTAATTGATGCATTTTTGATGATTAAGAGAAAATATTTTCTCAAGCGTGTGCATTGCTTGCTTGCGGGGTCCCATTCACTTCAATGAGAGGTCTCCAGCAGCAGAGTAGAAGCTCACCACTGCACCAGCCTGCCTGATCTTGGCCCCCTGCTTCAGGGATGGTGACTTTGGGTGGCCTCCGAGGGCTTCAGACACTACATAGTCAGGACGATAAGCCTTTGAATCGGGGAGACGGCGGAATGAATGAGTGATCTCTTCATTCAGAATGAAATCAGGATGGTTGTAATTCGTCCATGCTACACATGAAATTGTAAATATGTTTCAATATTGTTAAAAGGCACAAAATACCAGTGTATACACGGTATTTTTGGCTTGACTGTGGCCGGCTGTCTTAAACCTGGAAATAGATATTTTTGTCTATACGTGACAGCTTCTTTGCATTAAATGGGCTGTACTTTGCCACATCGCTACCTCACGTGTGGCTAAGACTCGCTACTTGTTACTTGTTCGCTACATGCTGCGAGTAGGAATAATGCAGCGCAAGCTTGCACAGTTAAGTTGATACCACCCGTATCCTTCCGCACAGATTTTGTAATGGAAAAGCAACTGAGGCCATGTGCTGTGGTGTAGGGCTGTTTTGGGCTTGTGGAAAAGCGGCATAATTCTGTTTTTAGCGTTAAGACGAGCACATCATCATTTTTGTCCTGGGTGGATGGTTTGGCGTGTTATGAATTTGCTAGACATACGACACTTTACTGGGCGTTCCTTCCGCGGCTCACTCGCTATTTGGGTAAAAAAATTACACCAAAAGATAGACTCGTAAAAACTAGGTCCATTGTGTAGCGCAGTTGGTTTAACACAATGTTAGTGTATTTGATCGAGGCGCAGGAAGACAAAATTGCGTGGTGGATGTCACCGGATTTCATTCAGAAATATGACAACAGGGTGGGGGAATTCCTCTCAATCATTGTTGAAATCAATTAATTGAGTGAATTATAATCATTATTATCTTAAAAATAGTTTTAATAGCGCCGCAGTCACTATTGGGGAAGGACTGGGGTCACGCACAGACATGGTTGCAAGATGGTCTCCAATTGCTTACGTCACATGCACGGCCGACGACATCACTGGCAAGGGCAGTTTACCTGCCAATGTCATGCACGGACTGCAGCAAATCGTTTTCAGTTTCTGCTCTGTCAAACACTGCGTGCACTTTGGCCGCCCTGATTTTAATGGAATTGTGGGGAGCGCGCTTCGATTGGCCAGGAGTCGGCTTGTTCCATCCCACAACAGTGCTCAAAGGCGCAAATCCCCGTTGCACCCAATTCAACCTGTGCAAAGTCGAGCAAAATTTCACAAGAAAGAAAATCCCACCCATGTGCCCAGTTAGACCGCGCTCTGCTCTAGATTTTAACTTTTTTTAAAATTTAAAATACTGGTAAGATTCAAACTTATTGCATTGTTTTGTATATAAACTGCGAACAAAAATAGGGCCCTTTGTATTTTCATACCAATCTGACATTATTTATAATATATCATTTTGTTTTTTCCTCTTCTTAATTACCCCCATTTTTATCTGCTCTCTGATGCCTTTTGCACACGTGTACCGCATGTGTGTGCGCCAGAGTACAGCCTTCGTCTTATGCAGCCTTTTGGTAAAGCAAATGCCCTTTCATTTACTCGAGCCACTGTAGTAGGAATAAGCTGTAACTGTTTCATTCCGTGTTGCATTCCATATGACAAATCAAGCCCAAACTTCCTCAGAATAATCTACTGTGTTGTTTTTGTGTTTATCATTGTTTCGTGTGGACATGTTTGTGTCCCTCTGTCACCCAGTGGATGTATAAAAGCAGTAATGATTTTGTCATTCAATTTCTCTATTGAATACCATATTTTCCGCACTATAAGGCGCACCTAAAAGCATCCAGTTTTCTCAAAAACCGACAGTGCGCTTTATAATCCGAATCGCCTTATGTCTAAAGTTACAATCTATTTATATTCCCCCTTGAGTTGTTTCCCTGTTAGTGTTCCCATGCCGTCTAGTGGTGATTATTAGCAGGAACCAATTGTAACCTAAAAGGGTTCTGCCTGACACAAATTGAAATGTGCATTCGCCACACACTACTTCGCCACAGTGTTTTTTCATGCCATGTAGTTGTGTTTAATGTCCGTGTTTGTGACCAGTTCTGCATGGCTTTGCTCTGGACAAATCAAGCCGTATTGTATTATATTGTATTTTATTCCCTTTTGCGTAGCACCATCTATTGACTGCATAGCACAACTGCGGCCACTATTGTAGCTTCTATTCAATGCGCCTTATAATGCAGTATATTATATAAGATAAGATAAGATAAGAAAACCTTTATTAGTCTCGCAATGGAGAAATTCCCAATTCACAGCAGCAAAGTTATAAAAGAAACAGTTGACAACAGTTTTAAAATAGGCCATTCATTGAAGGTGCGCCTTATAATCCAAAACGTCTTATTGTGCAGAAAATACGGTAATTTCAACTGTTTTAGTCTTGCTTTGTTTTAAATGTACAGTGTGTGCTAAGTACTTTCAGAGCTAGACATTTCCACTTTTACCCACTTCCACCATCCATTTTATGTTTTTGTGTGTGTGTGTGTGTGTGTGTGTGTGTGTGTGTGTGTGTGTGTGTGTGTGTGTGTGTGTGTGTGTGTGTGTGTGTGTGTGCGTGTGCGTGTGTGTGCGTGC